>RJWH01003111.1:0-176816 GCA_004363575.1 Solenodon paradoxus
TATGGCCAGAGGTCACCAGCTATGGCCAGAAGTCACCAGCTATGGCCGGAAGTCACCATATGGCCAGAGGTCACCAACTATGACCAGAAGTCACAGCTATGGCCAGAGGTCACCAGCTATGGCCAGAGGTCACCAGCTATGACCAGAAGTCACCAGCTATGGCCAGAAGTCACCAGCTCTGGTCAGAAGCCACCAGCTATGGCCAGAGGTCACCAGCTATGGCCAGAGGTCAACAGCAGGCACGGCGCCAGGCACTTTTCATGATTCACTGAATCCTCACAACAACCCCGCTTTCAGTGGCGGCCAGCAGCTGAGAATACTGGGCAGATAAGGGGTCCCCCAGGGCCACGTCGTCTGCATTGGGAACTGAGACTTAGACCCAGACAGTGTGGTTCCACAGGACAGACTCCTCATCTTTATGACCTACAGCCTCTCTTAACCCAGAGCACTAGGTGACAGCTGTCCACGCTGTCCATTTGTCCCTACCTCCGTCCAGCCGTCCATCCAGCCACCTCTTCGTTCATTCCGCTATCCAACCATTTATTCATCTGTCCATGCAGCTATACGCCTACACTAACAAGTTTTATGGGCACTGGTCAGGCAGCTGTTCCAAATGGCAAAGAGGAAGGACGGAGATGAAGACATGCGCTGGCGTGTGTGTTGCCATGCAGAGTAGCAACACGCATGGAGAACACATGACATGACAGCTGAAATCCAGCAGCCGTCTGCTGCCCGGAAGGAAAACTTCCTTCCACGTGTTCATCGTTACGTCACCGCGACCCTTCTTGGGACCTAACCCAATCCTCACGCTACCATTTCTCTCTACAGCAAACTTACACTCCCCCGGAGAAGCTTTCTTTTTATTCCTCAAACTTTGCCTTCGTTCTGGATCACGCTGCACTTTTGCCAAAGCATAAACTTCGTGCGTGGAAGGAAACTCTCTGCATTTTCTGTGATAAACTGCCCCGACCAGAGCGACATAAGGGGCTGGTTTTATTGACGAATGAAAGGATAAGCAAACACCTCCAGTCTTCCCAGTCTTGGCCGCTTGCTCTGTGCAGGTGAAGCTCACACTCCTGGGACAGGCTCTCTTGTCACCGTACCCACAAACGATGAGCAGTTTCTTGACTGTATCGCCACCAGCATACAAATGAATGTCAGCACACACGCTATCGCCCGAGGCAGTGTGAGCACCCGTACACGATGGAGTCTTTGCGCTTCCGTCTGGGGCAGAAGGAAAGCATCTTTGGAGACCACATGCATGGCGTCAGGGGTGTCTAACACAACCAGCAAGCACAATCTTGAAGGCAATGCTCCAGAGCTAAGCCCACCCTCATTTTTCCTTATTGTACGTGATCTGCCTGAAGCTTCTGGAAACTTGCTACCCAAGGGTCATAGCTGAAGGCTGAAATAGAGGATGAAAGAAATTAACCATAATCTTGATCTTCCCTTGGGTTTTATAACAGAGACACTGTTTATAGTATCCATGTTATGTTGCGTATCAAATGATCCTCGCTCTCCTTCTAGGGAAATACTTGGCAAGCAGTCCATTTGAGAACAGCAAGAGCTAATGCTTACTAAGTGCTGTCTACCTACATGGAGACCTTTCTTCTCTCCAGCACCTGCAGACCATCCTCCCTGCCTTGGGGGGCCAAGGGGGTGGCCAGTAGCCTCGTGATGAGATCTGGGTGCTGGTACGCACACAACCTGTGTACGGGGTATCGAATCTCCCCCGAGAGACCCTCAGCTCACCTATCGCTTTCCTCCGCTTCACCAGTCCTGGACCCAAACAAGGAAAACGTGATCCAGCGGACTCCCACGGACGACTGCGATGCAGCGTGGTGGACCAGCGAGAGATGCGAGTGGGGTGGACGCTGCAGCGCCATGTTGGCGATCCTAATTAAGCACCTACTGTGTGCTGATGCTGCACAAAATCTTTAGCTGTAGCAGCTCACTTTGTGCTCAGATCAGCCCTTCGAAGCGTGTCCTAATATCTCTGCTGGACGGCAGCAACTGTGCTCAGAGCAGAAGGTGACTGAGTGGAATGAACGCACCTGGCACCTTTTATCATTTGTAAAAACCAGACTCCACTTTTATGGCATTAAGTGTGGTTTTATCTTCACAACTGGGGATGACGATGGCAAGCAGTCTTGAGAGCGGAGGGATGTCAGGTGGGGATAAGAGCACAGAGCACGCCCCAAGGGCAGGTGTGGAAATCACCCTCCTGGAGTGCTGTTAGTGGCAGGGGACCCCAGGGGGCTCACTCTTTTGTGGGCTCACAGCAGTATCCACTTCCCTGGGCCAGTGCCAGGCTTTCTCTCGCTGAGCACAGAGCTGGCCCTCCCCTGTCACCCCAAAGCTCACTCGTGTCTGTATAAGGAACGCGTCTCCGAGGAAGAGGGGTGAGGGCACCTCTGCTCACTGCACCCCAGCTCACTGGAGCAACTCTGCTTTGGGGTAGAGAGGCTGGCTGTCCATTCTCGATCTTTTTGAAGAAACACTGCCACCACCTCACGGGTGGACCAGGCTTGAGCTTGGGAATCACAGAGAACTGTCCGTATTCCAGCTTACACCTCCAACTCATGACCCTGGGTGGGCTGTTTGAGCTCCCTACAACCTCCATTTCTGGGGAGTCAGGTGGGAAGTTCTGGGTCACCAACCCCTGCCGGACACGGCTGTGAAACAGTAACCTCCCCCGTTCCATCATGCGGGCTCTGATGGATGCCAGGCGCCCACAGGACAGACACCCGGCAGAACGGGACAGTCATCCTGGAGAAGGGGCATCTGGACAGCGTGACAGGAGGGTCTGCACCTCTAATTAAAGGGACAATCATGGGCGACTCTTTGGCTGCCTGGTCAGCATGAAGAGCATTTGCCTACTTGACTTCTTGTGCTTTCTTGCTCAGTCACAGGCCAGCAGAAAGGAGTGAGTCACTGGCCACGCGATTTCTGCAGGACAGCTTTGAATGCTGGGAGCTGACCTGATTGGTGGTGTTTTGCTCCATACGGATGGATTTTCAATTCTGTGATTGTTACCACAAATGCAGTTGTCTTCAAAGAGCTGCTGCCCAATATATTTGAATGAATCATAAAGTGAGTCTTTCCAAGAAAATCTCCTACCCGCCTCAGGCTGCAGGAGCTCCCATCCCCAAAGCAAGGTCGAAAGATGTGGACAGTCCTCAATGAAGAGGAACGATATGAGCGTGAAAGCCAAGCCAGATTGAATGGGATCTCGTGGGACCTTCAGGAGGAGTGGCGGCAGAGCCAGGACGGGCTGAGGGGTCCCCAGTCTCCCATCCCAGACCACAGCAGCATGGGCAGCACAGCCCTGCGGGCAAACATGCAGATTCTGCCCCAGCATCTCGTCCACCCTCACCAGGGCAGGATGCTTTCAGAGGGGAGACTGGGTCTCAAGGACACTGGCAGTCCAGGCAAACGGCGGTCACGGGAGAGCGCACCTGTGTCCTGTGTGCAGGTCCTCTGTGCAGAGATGCAAATCCTGCTCAGTCGGACATGGGAGGAACGCACTCTGGGTCGGTGGGCAGGGCTGGGGAGGAGGTCCCCGCGTGTTCGCCCAGTGTGGATCCTGCATGCTTCTGGGCCAGCTCCAGGGGGATGCCCTGGGATGAACTGGTTCACCAATTTAACATTACCATGTTTGATGATCTGGGACTGCTTTTTCAGTGGAGTCTCACCCCCGATCGGGAACTCATTTGAAGTCCTGTTTCTGTGCTTGTCCCGCCAGGATGGAACTCTGTGGGCATCGATGACATCCATCGAGAGCCATGTGAGTGCACTAGTGCCTCACCTGGGCACGCCCCGTGAAGGGCGCAGGGCAGGCGGGGCGTTGACTGTGCTCAAGTTCTTTAAATTCAGACAACCAGGCCAAGGAGCCGCCTCCTCCCCATCCCTAGGACCTCGGGACTTCCTCTGCAGTGGGAAATGGCAGCACTCTCCCGGGGCTGGTGGAGCCTACATGTGAATGCATGTGGCACCCAGCGGCACGTCACCACTGTGTGAGGATTTGCCCGCGGACCACCCACTATTTCCACTTGCCTTTCCTGACCTTCGTCACAGGCTCACATTTTCAGGGCTACACAGGATCCACTGCCACGGACCTGGAGGTGCCAGAAGGGCACTGGGAGGCCCATGGACTCAGGACTCTCCCACGTGTCCGTCACCCTTCCTTCCAAGATGGGGTGCCGTGCAGGACCAAGCCCAGAAGGACAGCCAGACAGCGGGTGGGTTTGTCATGAGTGAGTCACCAGAGTTTCCCAGGCTGGTGACCTCCCTAGGAACAGACCATCCACAGACCTGGCCACCGATCCCAGCTCAGTCCAACAACAGGTCGACATCACTTGCAAGAAAGGCCAGTGCCCGCAGTGCCCCTTCCCCCACACCACTCCCCCACCTTAGCACCCCCGACCTTTTCCAAAGCCTCAGATGGCTGCTTTAAGAGCCTCTCGGTGTAGTCTTTACAGATGTCAACTTACAATGATGAAGCTATATAATGCATATAATGTTATGAGGCAAAGTTCCTTTCATCAAATACAAGTTTTACAAAGGCTTCTCCTGCAGTCGAGAAGAAGGCAGGGCCATGGTGAGGCCAGAGGGGAATAATCGCCGGGAGAAGCCATCCCAGCCAGGCACCGCAGGCACCAGGTGGAGGCAGCCTCACCGTGATGTCCGGTCACATCGCCTCTCCTGCAGAACTGGTATTTCCTCTTCATTTTACGAGCAGGATCTCTAAGATGCATAGTCTTTTTCCAGACTGTTTTCTTGGCTTCCTCGGGTGAAGCGGTGACCTATAATTAGCGCTCAGGTGTATGTGAAACAATCCCAGGGGAGACTTGGCTGCTGTCGTTTGCTGCCCAATAGTCTTATTTTTCAAGAGAAGCCATCTCTCACCCCTCCACCCCTGTCTGTGATAATAACAGGTTCTCTAAACAAACAAAATGCATGACCCAGAGACTAGAGAACCCAGAAGGAAGTTTTTAACACATCGGTCAGATAAAGGGACCATAGCACATCTGCACAGCCTTGTCCCTGATGCACAGCCTTGTCCCTGAGTCTGCCGGGGACGAATTCCCTCTGTCTCAGAGAAACATTTTGTCCTAAAACAGCCTCCATTTTTCTGCCTGATAGGCACACCTGAGGCCCCTCCGCAGGTAGACGCGTGCATCTTCTTCAAGCCTCCTTTGCAGGCACAGAGACAACGAAGAAGGAGCAAAGAGCAAGCTGAGTGGAGCATGGTCAGCAAGGCCAGCTGAGCGGGGTCAGGAGCAGCAGCGGATGGAGCCAGCCTCCTGCCTATACTTCCATTTTTCCATTTCTTCCTGCCTTGCGCTCATTCCAGCCCCCGGGGAGAAGAAACAAGCCAGTCTTGGAAAGATCGAGAGTGGGATCCCCGAGTCAGATTTGTCCGCTGAGCTGGGGTCTCACCCTCCTGTTCACAGGACCCCTGGCCTTTCCCTGAGGAGAAGGTAGTCCCACCCAGCAAGACCATGGAACACGAGTTCATCACATCTTTCCAGCTTCTAGCAGAGCTTTACGCACAGACGCAATGTGCTTCTCAGACAATCACTGCTGAACTGCAGGGGTGCACATCTTATTTCAGTCTCCATACCGTGGCTATAGCCAGACTGCTTGAAATTTGCTTTATATTTGAAACCTTGCTTTAAATCAGTCAAAAGTACACGTAGAAGCCCGTAGACTTCTCATCGAGGATAAAGCTGGCAGGCACCTAGGACAGTAGAAAGCCTGCTCTGCTCTGCAACTGAGCCACCTGATCAGGTGCTGCTTTAAAGGAAGGCGAGGCTTTCTGGCACATGTGGCAAGTACAGACATCCTGACCAGGGGGTACACACCCCCACAGGTCCTCCCAGCAACTTTCAAATCCCTGAAATGGAAACCAGTATCCAGGAACCAAAGTTCTGAGGAGAAGACGACTCGGAACTTATTCAGAAGCCAAGAGTCCTTGAGCCGCGAAGATTCGGTCCTGATGCCTCCTGACCACAGGTGGATGGACAAATGGGCCAGACAGGGATTTCTTTGTTCTCCTCTTGTCCCTGGACCTTTAAATTCTCCCACCGCCCTGTCTCCTGTTTTGGGAAGCAGATTTGAGCCTGGCTGCTCCGGCCTCCTGGCAGGTTGGCTTTGTAATAGTACATTTTCCCTTTTACAAAATCTGCACTGCGTGTTTCTACTGACTATGAGCATCGGGCCAAGAAAACCCACGTTTTGGTAATGCTTCCTGTGGGACAATCAAGGTCTGCCACCCACATGGCCGTCCCAGCTCCGCTCAGGGTTTCTTTGGGGATCCTTGACTGTTGTACCCCTTTCCATCCCCTTCAAGAGTCTCCAGACTTTGCTGTGTCCTCTGGTGGCTGTTCCTCGTAGACACTTCCCTACGTTTTGTTCCTCGATGGCCCCTCTCACCTCCTAGAGGCTGAACCACGCAGTGCCCACCTCCCACACAAGGCGTGCCCGCCGGTGGTGATACAGTGTGTGGACGGCCAGCTGTGACCCTGCTTCACTCCTCTCCACACGCCGCCTCTGAGGACCTTTCCACCTCAGTGCCACCCTCTCCCCAGTCCCTCTGAGAAGGCCTCGGTTCCTGCCCCTCCATGCCTGCCCTCCCACCCATCTCTGGCGCCCCTTTTGCACGTTGCCCCCCAGCTGCCCCAGGGGGCAAATCAAGTGCTCAAGCTGGGAAACAAGTCGTCCAGCATGTGTTCTCTTCTGCTCGTCCAGCCCTGTGGGGCGTGCGCCACCTTCTGCAGCGCCCTGCTGTCCTGTGGGCTCCATGCCTTCGCTCACCCCTGCTCCTGTCTCAGCTCATCGGGACAGCCTTTCCAATCCCTGAAGCCCCAGGCCCGCATAAGCCCACAAACCACCTGCTCCTAAGGCCTGGAACCTCCCAAGCCATGACCTCGCCAGCCTCATAATTTTCGCACCATTTGGGGCAGCTTTGTTCGTCCAGCCCCTCGAAGGCATGTATCTCATTGATAAGGGTGTGAGCATCTTCAGGAAAGGTAAGACCTGCCTGATGCATCGCCATAAACCTCCTTCTTGGCTTCCAACCAACATAGGCACTCAATGCAGTGGGCCAAAGTCAAGAGCGTTAACTGCACAGTAAAAAGTGTGTATTATGTATGTAAGTTAATAAATACTGAATATGATAAAATAGATTCCTCTTTCTTCTCTAAAGTCACTAATTATTACATAACCATGCCTTTCTAGAGTGCCGTTTACTCCATATTTGAATCCTAACACACACTGTTTACCTAATTATTCTAATCTACAAATCATTGGGGTGACTTCCACTTGACAGTTGTGTCTTTAAGCTGCCTGACTGAGTCATGATCTGAACTGGGGAACTCCAGAATTCTTCCAACCACTTCCTCATTAATTATACAGTCACCCGGAGACTCGAGTCTCGATAGAAAAGTTCTTCTCACTTGATCGATGTTGTAATGGTACAGAAAGCTGTGTCAGCATTTGCTCCTCTGGCATCTTTACACGTAAATATTTTTGTTCCAATAACACCGTCTGACATCTTGGCATGTCCACCGTCCCTGCTTTGAAGCTAAATCACGAAAACTGCCTGCTGCAGCGCCATATTTAATGAGCTGGCTGCATGCGGAATTCACGGAGCTCCGTGTGGCACTTGACCTAGTTTCAGAATTCCAGACATTTTTCAAACCTGTCGTCATGCTCCTTTTTCACTTTTTTCATAAACCACAAGTGCACTTTCACCTAACTCATGAGGTGAGCAGGTATTTTTTCCTCATGGAAGAGCTACTCTGCTTTTATTTCAGATTTTGCATCCTAATTCCTCAGGTGAAGCCCGTCTCCGCACCTGCTGCGTGGCCCCCTTCCCGATTCACCGGTGCGTCCTCTGCGACGCCCCCACCGGGCATCTAGCAGGGGCCCCGGGCTGGCCCAGGCACTTGGGACTCAGCAGTGGCCACAGCCAACAAAGAACTCAAAACCGCTGCCCTGAAAGGAGCTTGCCGGGTAAGGGGCAAAAATACAGAATCGGCAAACCAAGAGAAAATAAATGCCCTGTGTTTAAAGGAGATTTCGGTTGTGGAGCAAACTGGAACAGTTTGGAACAAACGGGAATGGCGTTCTGGAACCAGCGGTGGCTGAGTGAGACTGCAAATAATAGTTAGGGTCGGTCTCTCCTCGGAGCAAACACTGTCTTCATTCTTGCTCGAATAACTGAAATGCATCTCTCTTCTAATGTCAGAGAGTATCGCCATCTCCGTGGGGCAGCAGCGCCTTTAGTCCACGTCCGATCTCGCTCTTGCTTAGCGAGGCTGAGCTCGTTGGGTGTGTTCTCTAGAGCTCTAGACACACAGGCCACCCAGGGCAGTCCAGACAGCCAGCCGACTTTCATTATTCCTGTTCCTAGCTCTTCGGATGTGATTTCAGTTCTCTGCTGTTTCCCTGATATACAAAGCAAGTACAAGGCTTTCGGGAAAAAAATACAAGCTGGCTTACATAGTTTATTACACCATTCAGACAGTCATTGAATGTGACCATTTCAGACCATCTAAATGAAAACATCCAAAACTTTTTATTAAAAATGGGCAGAAATGATACACTTTCCCCCTATTATCAGCTACAGTTACACAGCAGTTAGAGTGTGATTATAATTAGACAGACGCTGTTTATACATAGGTGCCCGAGGTGTTTTCTGCAGGAAGCCCACCCACTGAAGGGATTGTCCTCGGGGACTCACAGGTGACAAGGTAGCAACACGCTCCCTTCAGCGATACCAAGTCAGCCAAACCACTCAAGTCCCTTCAAAGTCCCATATTTTGCACTTCAAATCAGTGATTCCAATATTCTGAAGCAGACGTGAAAACATAACCAACAATGACTGAAATTACGCTGCCTTGGTTTGCATATTTTCCAAAAAGTTGTTCTCACGTTGAAGGAGGTCCATCTTTTCAATTAGCACCATGAGCAATCTAGCTGTAATGCAGCTACATCAATGTCATACGTTTGTTGACATTCTGGCAAATACGTCACACCTGAAATTTTAGCCAGAGGGTCGGTGATATTACGGACTATGACAGTACTTTCTGAATGTTCTTCATTTGCGTTACCAACACCCTTTAATTGTATTTTTCCCATTTTCATTATTTTAAATGTTTATGGTGTGAAAACAAACTATGACATTCTTTGAAATTCTCCTTCATTCATGACTATAAATGTTCCTTACGGAAGCCAGGAGCCTTGAGCAGAACAAGATTGCCCATATGCTAAAATATGTTGATGATTTGCATTTTCTAGTTTTAATTATAGAGGTTGGCACCATTTGCATCTAGCATTTGTATCAATTTCAGTGTGATTCATATTTGGTTGAAATAACCAAATTGTTTGCAGTTCCTGGAATAAATACAGCTTTTAAAAAATTCATTCTTGCTCAGTATCCAGTCCTCTTCCCAGCTAGTCTAGCACGTACATAGTTCCAGGCAGTGGTTCTTACTGACATCACACCTTCCATGGTCCCCTGAAGACCCTGCACATGCACTTATGAGATGCAAAGCACACATTAATACACGTGTCTGCAATGGTGTTTGTTTATAATATTTTATTATAAATTCTGCAGTTACTAGTTACATACAAGATACAGTGCACCATAGTAGGAAAACCAGAAGATTCCCAGGAAAAAGAATAAAACACGAAGCCCATCGATCATAGTCATAGTCATAACAGTGATACCCATTGAGTTTGCATTCAAATATTTCTTACTATGAAATATTACTACTATCAAAGCTACTTTTACACCATTGGTCAACCTGGAGGAATTCAATGTTGTCTCCAACAGTTGTCTACTGACTGTCCAGCCCCGTGTAAGTGGTGCCTAGGTGTGCCAGCGGGGTCTCAGCCTGACATGATGAATGCTGAAATGAACAGAATGGAATCCAATTGTCACAGACAGGGGATGGCCTCCCCCCATCCCAAGTTTTGTTGTTGTTGCTTAAATATTTATTGAGGCAGCTTTGATTTACAAACTAATAAAAGCCCATAAGTGCAGGTTCACCATTCATCAAAGATGTGACAAGATGCCACATCAAGATTACCAAAAGCGTCCTATCGCTTGGTACCTTTTGATTGAGATCATCCACTAACACTCAGGATGATTAGTGATATGTAACTTTATGCCATTTTGTTCATTGTTTTCTGGGTATTGTTGCTGATGGGACCTTTGTTCTTCTCTTTCTCTTCTTAGGAACTTTGAAGGCATTAGTGCTGTGCTTGGTTTCCCTTTTCATTTTCTTCTTTTTTATTTTATTTTTTTTTCCTTTCCCTGTGGGTTTGCAAGTTGAGGTGACCCTGGGTTTTACATGAAAGCTTCTATGCTTATGACCTGTTTTAACCTGAAAGAAAATTAGTCTTGCACTCGTTCTAGCAATCCACATTTCGACTTTCCTCTCCCCGTTTTATATTTTTGATGTCTTATTGCTGCTAACTGAGGTTTCTTTTCATTTGATAGACCTTCCTTTAGCATTTCCTGTAAAGTTGGCTTCATGTTGATAAATTTCTTTTAACTTCTGTATATATGTAAAGCTTGTTATCATTCCTTCAATTCTAAGTGAAAATCTAGCAGGTAGAGTGCCCTTGCTTGGGAGTCCATTTCATTCAGCACTTTGAATATACCCTCTCATTCCCTTCTGACCTGCAAAGTTTCGGCTGAGAAATTTGCCAATAGTCTTTTGGGGGCTCCTTTGTTTGCAACTTATTTTATCTCTACCTTTTTTTTTTTAATATCAGATTCTCTCTTTATACTGTATTTTTGCCATTTTAATGGTGATGTATCTAGGTGTAGGTCTCCTGGATTTCTTTTGTTTGGAACTCTTTGAGTTTCCTGTGTTTAGAGGTCTGTTTCCTTCCTCAGGTCAGGGAAAATTCTAAGCTATTATTTCCTTAAATACAGTTTCTGCCCACTTTTCTCTCTCTTCTCCTTGTGGGACCCCTATGATGCAAATATTGCTCCTTTTGATGTTATCCTGATGTTATCCCATAGGTCTTATATGCTGACTTCATTTATTTTCATTCTTTTTTCTCTTTGCTGGTTTGTTTCAGTGCATTCCACTGCCCTATCTTCTAGCTTCCTAATTTGATTGGAAGGTTCTTCCAGTATTGTTTAGTCCCTCTATTTTGTTCTTAGTGTATGAATTCTGTTGGAACTGCCTCCTTACCGTCTCTCTCTTTACTGTCGTTCTGTTTTTGTTCCTCCTTTGCTTTCATGATTTCAGTTAGTATTAT
This sequence comes from Solenodon paradoxus, assembly GCA_004363575.1. NCBI lineage: Eukaryota > Metazoa > Chordata > Mammalia > Eulipotyphla > Solenodontidae > Solenodon > Solenodon paradoxus. The sequence goes on from RJWH01003111.1 coordinate 11,287, forward strand.
TAAAACCGTTGCTTTAAAGTCTTCTTCAGGTAGTTTACTTAATTCTGCTGCATTCAGATTTTCCCCTGGGGTTTTGTTTTGAGCCATAATTTTGTATATATTTCTCTGTTTTTTTTTAATCTGTTTGACATTCTGTGTTTAGTTCTATGGATTAGGTTACCCTGATGCAAAGGCCTTGTGTTAGGCTACCAAGTTGCATAGTGTAGGTCTGGGTGATGGTCTGCAATGCTAGACTTCCTTTAGCTGTGTGATAGCAACATTTATCTGGATTATTGAAATGCTAAAGTCAGGCTTGTGTTGAGGTCTGAAGTCTAGCCTATAGGATTGGAGTTGGAGTAGGAATGCAGAGTCATAGGCACAAACAACAAGGCACAAGGAGAGAGCCTCAAGCATTTTGGTCCACAAACAGGTGACAGTCTCAACAGAGGCCATAGGAGAGAGTCAGGAACCAGTCTAAGTAATGCACAATCCCCTGTGAAAATTCCTCAATCCTCCAGAAGAGTGGCAGTTCCAGCAGGAATCAGCAAACAAGCCCTGTGACTTGGGGGTGGAAATTCTAAGAAATGCCGGGTAGCAAAATTGCTGAGCAATAACCCCAGGTAGGAAGACAGTACCATCTCAATGATCTTCCACCGTTCACTTATCTGCTGGTATGGAGGTCACTGCCAACGTGGCTGTCCATCTCTGACAAAAGAGATAGCTGTGAGTACCAACAGTTCAGTACAAATGCACTAAAGGCAGAGGGGACAGGGGTTTTCCTCTGGGCGACTTCCTGTAATGGCAGCCTCCAGTGTCCATACCTCATGGAAGCAGCATCTTGGTTCACAGGAGGCCATCTGTCTTTCCACCTCATGCTGAGATTTTTGGTTCAATGACTAAAAGCCCATTCCCATGCATGGGGGCACCCACAATGGGGCAAGTCCACCACACGGGGTAATATGATACTGAGATCAACTTCTCTTCCCTCTTATGAAGGACTGTGTCTTTTTCTTTGTAGAGATGTTGGTCTCAGCTCCTTTTCAAATGCCGTGGCTGCTAAAATGGGTATATTTTGTTGTTCCTGTAGGGAAGAGGCGAGCTTGACATCTTAACAGTCCACCATCTTGGAACTAGTCCCCTTTAACATTCAGATCTTTCCCATCTCTCTAGCAGAGCAACATGTGACTAAAATTTGTTCCCACCACCACCAAATTCTAGGATACAGCATGCATACACTGAGTATCCTGTAGTTATTGGAGAGTTCATATCAATGCGCTTTGACGAATCTCATCTCTACTATGCCTGCTGCAATATTATGATTTAATATAGGTATATACACATACAATCAGATGGTTATGAGTAGTTGGTCTTCATCCACAGTTCTGAGTCTCACAGCTCGCAAAAGCCTTGGAATTTTCTAAGTGCTGAAAGTGATAAAGGCATTTATTGTTACATTAATGGAGTGACTTTCAGGCGAGCACTTAAGGCTGGGGGCTGGTTGCCAAGGGAAGCAATCTGGCAACGAGAGGATTGAAACTTCTGGTGCCACCTTCAGACCTCCAGAGAAGGGAGGGGCGCTGAGGTCGGGTTCAGTGGCCAGTGACCAAAGATTGAATAAATCATGCCTGTGAAATGAGTCCTTAAACGAACCCAAGAGTAAGGACTTCAAAGACTCCCTGATAGGTGAACACTTGGAGATTTGGCAAGAATGGCACACGTAGAAAGGGCACGGAAGCTCCAAGTGCTTCCCCTTACCTTGCCCTGCATATGTCTTCCATCTGCTCCTGAGCTGATTCTTTGTACCAAACTGATAATGTAGGTAGTGAACGGGTTTTCCCAGCTCCCAGCACCATTCTAAGCAAATTAATTGAACCATAGAGGCGGTCATAGGGACCTGTGATCTATAGACAGCCTGTCAGAAGTCCAAGTAATGGCCTGGTTTGCAGCTGTCACCTGAAATCTGAGGAGGGGGCTCTTGGAAACCTCGTCTATAGCCAGTTGGTTCGAAGTACCCAGAAGTCTACACTTCTGGTGGCTGATGTCTGAGATGGTGAGTCCCCACCTATGGAATCTCATGTCACCTGTGGATGGATAGTGTCAGAAGTGAGTGCTATTGCTTACTGGTATGGGGAAGCCTCCACACGCTCATGTCGGAATTGAGTGTGAACGCCAGTCCACACTTGCCCAGACCCATGACCAGACTGCGTTACTCTGTGTCACTTCCCTTGTCATTTTGGGTGGTTTTAATCACCATAGTATATTAGATCAACAGTTTTAGGCAACAGACCAAAAAAACTCTCCAGTCCCCTTAACTGGTTTCCTACTTCAGACATTTTGAGGGTTAGATGAGAAAAGCTGACAAAGTGCCTAGTTGCGTTGCAGCACAAAGTAAACAGGTGCTACAAACACCCTGTTTGATCCAAAGCCACTGCTGTAGATAGTACTCGGATCATTCCCCAGACGTGAGTTCTCTGCGCTGCTCACGGGAGTTAGTTTTCAGGAGAGTTCCTACTCCATCCTCCCACGCTTCCAACATGCGCGCTCTAGGGTCAGTCATTAGCTTGGTTACTTCATTTCTTGAAATTATTCTTTAAGGGCCTCATCTCTTATGCCTGTTGTGACACTGTGATTTATAATGTATGTGTGTGGTGTGTGTGTGAGTGAGTGATTCAGATGGTCGTGCATATTTTCCACTCACTGGGAGTAATCTAATTTAAGCATTTTTTAATAAGTGTTCTGTTTTTCTTCTTTCTTCTGCAGCTTTCTGATGTGGGCAATTTTCTCTCATCCAAACCGATGAAAGCATGCAGATCCAATAGCAAAGTCATTATCAGTTAATTTTATAACTTGATGACTAGTCTTGCCATAGGATTAGTGAACACTGAAATTATCACACAGGTTTAGTCTTTCTTGCTGTCCTTCTCAACTGTCTAAATATTTAGACACAGGGTATCCAAGCATGCATATTTCCTTTCCCAATTACACAGTTCCCACGAACAGCGGATGAGTTTGCTTTGCTAACCGAGGAGGGGGAACATCTCTGAGAAACAGAGTTTCCTGAAGGAGGAGCAGAGTTTTCTGAAGGAGGAGGGGCTCTTGAAAAAGGGTGGGAGTGTCGCAGTAACCAGAGGGACCGTGCATTCTGGCAGGAGAGGGGAGGTGTATCAGCCTGAAAGAATAGCTCAGCCATTGAGACTGTGCTCTGGGGTCCGAGTTGCACCTGCACGCACCAAAACCCTTTTGGGGCAGTCTCGCCTACCTGCTTCAACTCGAAGACCAAATGGATTCCATAGGTCGGATATTCCGCGGCGATATAATTCAGCAGACAGTAGGCGCTGCAGGCTGCGTTGACCCAGCAGGCCATGCAAACTCAGCAGATTGCATCGACACAGACCTAGAAGACCATTCTGTGAGCACCAGCCACTCACTGCAAGTGACCACACCTCAGCACATGCTGCATGTCTGGGGTCTCCAGCCAAGTGCACACAGTGCCCCCGGGGCTGAATGCTGGCCCCCCGCCCCAGAAGGGAGGAACAGACTGAGAAGTCGAGTTTGGACATCTCTCTGTCCCCAAATCCAATGAGGAAAGGGCAGGTTGGGTGTCCGTGGTGGGAGCTCAGAGAAAGGGAGAGCTTTCTGGAGAAATGGAAAGGTGCAGAATTTAGCTTTAGGCTAACTTTAAAGTATTTAGCACAAAATAATAGTGGGTGAACCGTGTCACGAGCTCTGAAATCAGCCTTCTACCCACCGCCCCATACTGTCAGCTCACTCACAGGGTCGCCCATGTGAAAGAAATCTGTCTGCGGTTGGAAGTGTTCATGAGCCTTCCCAGATGGACAGATGTCTGCTGCTGCTGTCCGAACGCCAGTTCGGGTCGCACCCGGGTCGCACCAGTGTCCCGTACGCCACAGACTCCCGCTTCAAGGCGAGCTCTTTCCCCATGGACTTTCTTCCCACGCTGTGCAAGAACGGCTGGATGTGCAGACAAGAAACAAGCCAGCCAGAAGAGGCAAGCGAGCCTGTCTACACCAGGCGTCATCTCCAACACAGGCCTCAATAACGCACCGACGCCGCTCTAACTGCGGGGCAGACGCACAGCATCCCATGAGTGTCCCCAGGTCTAAAAAGGCAGCGACAGGGAAGTCCCTCCCCGCCACACACACACATTCAGGCTGCTCCTGGCAGAGGCAGTGCTCACAGCACCAGGCGAATATGAACTAGGTGCAGGAGGTTGCTTTGCGGCCCCCTGCACAACCACGACCCACTGACGACAGAGATGCCTCTGACACAGTCACCTCCACCCTGCATCCCCTTCGTCCCCGTGCTCGCCCCTCTCACCCCTGCTTTCCCACCGCCCCCACCTGTCCTGACCAGTTTACCACACTGCCGTCCTAGCCGTCCTGTGACTGTGGGACCAAGCGCATCCTGTCCAAAGTCAGGGCCAGACTCCTCTCCCCAGACGCCACATGGTCAGGCGTCTCCTCCACTCAGGGGCCTACAAAGGCTAGTCATTATTGACCATAGCAATTAACATTCCCTTGTCTGGTTCTGAGGCTTTTACACACAGATGTGCCTGACTCCCCGCGTCTCCTAGCAGCCCCGCCTCCTCCCGTCCCCCCCAAGCTGTGGCTGCAGCTACTTCCTTAGCACTTCCTTCCTCCCGCCTTCCCACTCTTCCTCCCTTCCTGGAATGAAGGAGAGTAGGCAGGAAGAAAAAGGGGCATTTGTTTTGTTTAGTTGTTTTAGTTGATGATCTTGATTGTCTCCCAACCTTGGAACATGAACCCATGTCCTTGGGATGCAGGTGGTTTATGCCGGCTGAAGGCGGTGGACCTAACCACTAAACCACCAGGATACACCTCTGCTTGTTCTCACCGGATCATCACAGTCTACACAGCACAGGGTGAGTGATGGGCCCCCATCTCAGAACAGCCAAGCAGTTTTCTCAGGACCACGAAGCAAAGATGAAACCACAACAGGGGTGCAGACTGAGCCCCAAATCACAACCCCCTTCAGAGCCAGTTCGCCTCCTGGCCCCCAGGCCCTTGGCTAGTGATCGATGCCCTTGGTATGCAAGGAGCTTTCTAGAAGATAGAGGAAGGGTCTGGCTGAACAGTAGGTCAACTAAGTAGACAGGCAGGAGCAGCCAAAAGGGTGGCTGCTAATATGAAGTTATCAGTAATAGTACCAAGTGACAAGGATTGGGCTGCTCTGAGCACACTGACTGAGGCCAAGGTGGCGGGTGGCATCCAGCCTCCAGCGCAGGTGTGTCCAAAGGTGGCAGCACACAGAGAGAAGGGAGGGCTTCTTTGGGCTTCCCCCACCTCCCAGCCCTGAGCGTCTGGTTCCCACCTGCCCTCCAGGTAATGGCTTCCTGAGGTCTGGCCTCCCAGCGACGCCCACAGCAGTGGCTCGTACTCACAGGTAACACTTAACAAAGCTCATTCTCTGGCTGCTTCACATTCTTACATGAAACTGGCCATCTTTTCACTGTGGTTGCTTGGCATTTGGGGTGCAGGGTCCCCAACACAGCTGAGTCCCTGGCCTAAATAGACACCGCAGCCCCGCCCTGCCAACACGCAGGGAGAGGAAGCACTGTGGTTTTACTATGAATGAACTTTTAGAGTCAGTTTTCTATTAATTTTTGTTAGCATTTAATTGCAGTAACTGTTTTACGAATTAAAATAGACCTGGTGTAGGTTCCTATCTGTGCAGGTTCCCCCTTCCTCAGACACATGTCCACACACCCTGCCCTCCCCACATCGCCAAGCCTTCTCACCCCTGTCCAGGGGGCCCCGCCACCACTTGTCATCCCCCCACCCCACTCCCTGTTGGTCACCTCAGTTCTGTTGCAAGCGTCCAAGGGTAGTTTTGTCTCATCCTCTCCTTTGTTTTGTCTCTTCACATTCCACCCGTGAGTGAGGTCATCTGATGTCCATCTTTCTTCTTTTGACTTGTTTCACTGAGCATCATCCCCTCTAGGTCCATCCATGTTGATTCAGATGACAGGGTTTCCTCTCTTCTCAGGGCTGTGCAGTGTCCATTGTACAGATGCACCACATCTTCTTTATCCATCCATCTGACGTTGGGCACGTAGGAAGTTTCCAGTTCTTGAGTTAGCTTTCTACTTCACGTTGCATTATCATGAACAGTGTTGTGATCTCCAGGCCCCTGGAAGGACATAAGGACCTCAGCCCCCACTTTGAGAACCACTGGCAGGGCACAGCATCACACCTGCCCCTTTCTCGGCTGTCCTGTCCCTATTCCTGTCTGAGCTCTCACGTGACTGACCAGCGTGCCCGATTCATCACGCCGCATTCAAAAGCACACAACACAGGTCCGTTTTATAAGTTTTTATGCTTTTACTAGATCTGTAACTGGGAAAGTGAGAAAAGCTTTAGCAACGTCAGTACAATAAGGGTAAAATGCTGTCTCAGCAGGTGCAACTTCATGGAGTTGTCAAGTGTAAAGGCCCAGTCACTAACACACAGCAGTTCCCTGTCTGTGTCGCTCACCAAGGCCAACAAGAATGGTTGTCCGAAAGCTCAGTCTTTCCATCAGTCAAGCTTTATTCAGAGTCACCTGGCCCTGGAGCGAATTCCCAGAACTGCTCCAAAATTGCGCTCGACATGCCACGTTCTCCTAGGGCCCAATGACTTCCATCTCCCTTCTCCTACTTAAAACATGTCTAACTCCTTTGTTAGTGACTATTGTGCGTCACCAATGATGACAGAGCGCGGTGGTTTAAAAATGCAGTCGCCCCGTGATGTCCCTCATTCCTGTGGATCAGGACCACAAGGGAATGTGGGTTGTCTTGTCCCTGCTCTATGTTATCTGGGGCTGGAGTCACCAGAAGACTCTCTCACTCCTAGGTGGGTGAGCAGATGCTGGGGTCAGCAGGGGCCTCGCCTGTGACCTGGGCTCCCTCCGATGCATGGAAGGTTCTGGACAAGTTTCCCAGGGCTCTCCTTCTGACAGCCTAGCCTCCCTTCCACCAGTCTCCAGTCAGGATCGGAACAAGATCCCATAGGGGTGCAAAGGGAGAAAACATTGGCCCCATCCTGTCGGAGAAATGTCAGTTCCCTGAAAGAGTCCAGAAGAGTCTGTGGAACAGCTAATAGGCAGGTGTGGACATCTTTGAAAAATGCCAGAGCCACACCCCCCAGAGAAGCTCCCCATTCCTGAATGCTCATATGAGCCAGACATGACTCATTTAAAAGAGATTGTTTTCTCACTCACGGACTAGTTTAAATACTCACGTTGAATTGTATTCTCTCATTGAGTTTCTCCTCCAAATGTGGCTTCCTTAAAGAAGAAGATTGTGTCTGGGGCCCTCAGGGACTGACTCACCTGGTGGGCAAAGGTGCTGTAAGGCAGGGAAGAAGGGAGGAGGGAGGGAAAAAGAAAGGGGGGAGGAGGGAAGGAGGGAGGAAGAAAAGAAAGAAGGAACAAGGGAAGGAAGAAAGGAAGGAAGGAAGAGAGGGAAGGAGGAAAGGGGAGAAAGGAGGAAGGGTAAAAGGGGGAAGGGAGAAGGAAAGAAGGAAGGAAGGGAGGAAGGGAGGGAGGGAGGGAAGGAAGGGAGGAAGGGAAGGAAGGTGGAAAGGAAGAAATGAAGAGAGGGAGGGAGGGAGGAACAGAAGGTGTTTCATATTGCTTTGAACTCTTAAGATTCACTGATGTGGGGTTTCTCCATTCTAGACCCCCGAGTTCTTGCACACGGGATGGGAAACTGGAGCTGACGCCCTGCATTATTCTCTCCAAGGCCAGGAGCCATATTTGCCTGAAGAAAAAAAAGAGCCAGTCTGTTAAAATAAATAAATAAATAAAATAAATCTTTGGACACATTTTGTAAATTCAAAAGAATACTCCAGAATGTTCTGTTTCAAACTGAGTAAAAGCTACTGTACCAAATAGCAATTTCACTTATTTTTTTTCCTCTTATACACCAGGGAACTTCTTGTCCATTCAAAAGAAATAATTCACTTAGCCCTGATTTTACATGTCTCTTTGTAAGCATCAGAAGAGTACAGTTCAGATATTAAATGTGATTTTTCACATTAGTGTTGGGTTAGAGAGGAGAGCTTTCTGCTTTGAAAAGTAAATTTACCTTTTTAAAACATTTGATGGAAAATAAGAGCAAACTCCAGAAGGAAGTCTGAAGGTTTATATAAAACCATATCACAGGAATCCACAAATTTAACTACTCAGACATTATGAAAGTGGAGAATATTTTCAAATCAGTCCTGAGTTGGATATGTGAATAAGGATAACCATGAAATAGTGGGCTCTAAATGGAACGGGAGAAAGGAGAAATTAATTTTTTTCCCCCCCCATTTGTTAGAAGATTATACAGCCATTTAAAAAATATGATTTTGAAAAATATTGTGTTTGGAAATTATTTATGAAAATGTTAAGAGGAATAAGGCAGAAAACACAGCACTCTAAATAACAGTGATTTCACCAGTTTATGAAAATGACCTGTCTCATTTATTAAATGTCCCACTCACAGATTCTAATACATTCCCTCCACTGAGAATCATGAAGATGCATTATTATCTCAATTCTATTTTATAGGCAAAAAAAAAAGACTGAAGCAAAGTATGAACTATGTGTTGCCCTAGATGATGGGATTAATAGTCATTTTTTTTTTACTTAAAAACTTTTTCTAAATTCCCAATATTATGTGCTTATTATATTTGTCATTTGAAAGGGTCATTTTTTAACGTAAAATAAAGCAATGTGGGATGACATACAAACTGCTACTATCGCTTAGCTTTAGTTTAGATTCCACCTTTTAAATCAAATTTTCCTGTGATAATGTATCTCAGACCCAAGCCCAGAGCCACGTTGGTGGCTGCTTGAGGGTTCACTTAAATGCACTGATGTCTTCAAGCTGATAAAACGGACCCAAGTGAAAACTGAATTTCTAATGTTTTCCTTACTAATATATTACCGTTCAGATTATACACATTAGCATTTTAGTTCAATCATTATGTCATAGTTGAAAAAAATGCAGACAAGGAAAGACAGTGAACACATTCATCGCTTATTCTCTCCCTGCTTCTCTGTCACGAGGCCCTTCCTGGTGTCACAGGCTACTTTACACTGAAGACGGTGACAGAGCTTGTCCCCAGAGTGAAGATAAAGATGAAGAGCTACTGATAGCTTATAATCAAGCACACTATAATTATTTTAAAATTACTTGTGTTCCTCTCTTGCTATCAGAGTCCAAGCCCTCATTTAAGACATGAAGATTGAGACTTGCCTCGGTCTGGCGGAGGTGATCCGCCCCCAGCACTCACAGAGGGCACCGCGGTGGCCTAGTTTCCCACGGGGCCTGTCATACCTCGTCTTCCACCCTGATCAGGCCGTCTTCCACCATTTCAGGGCAAAGCGTGACCCCTCCAAGCATGGCTGGAGCTTAGAAAGATGTGGTTCAAATTCCCAGGGGTGACGTGCACGTTGAGTGTGACCCTCACAAAGCCCCATGCTCCCAGGCGCTGAGTGTCCCCAGCCATGGGGGTTTCTAGCAAGTGCACAGAAAACTCCCCGCGTGGTGGCTGGAAGTCAGAAGCCCCAGCCGTCCAGTGCGTGGCTGCCTGCGCTCACCAGTGGTCACTGGACGTGGATAAAACCAGCCTTTTCCCCGACACCGGCACTGCGACTGAGTTCTGTCCTGTCCTCTCTGGCAGGAGACCTGACATTGAGCCCTGAACCCTGAACCCATGTGCCCTGAAGCATGAACCCTGAAGCATGAACCCTGAACCATGAACCATGAACCCAGGAACCATGGCCCCTGCACCATGTGTCCTGAACCACTAGACCCTGAACCATGGACCCCGAGAATGTTGGCCAGCCTTCCCCACTCTCCACATCCACATGATAAGGAGACTCAGCTGGGTGGTTTCAGAATTGTAAGAATGCCTTGATTACAGATTCCTATTGTTTTCTTCATTTATCTGCCCTCACACATAACTAAAGTAATTTGTAATCAAACCTCATTAATTTAGAATTCTAAGAGGGAGACCCATCTAATTCACTAAAAATCGGAATTCTAAACTTTTTTCTAAAAAGTATATTTTTTTCTTTATAAATGTAATAAATTGTATGAAGATGTAGGTGATAAATGTAGAATGAATTACATAAAAGGGCTGTATGCCTGTGTTCCAGACTGATAAATCCTAATTTTAAAATATCCTACAATTAAATGTAGTTGTGAACCTGGGTGCTGAAAACATTCAGTGAAGCTCCTTCTATCATGTTTATTTTGACATTTTTGTCTTGTCTCTCCAGTAGGTAGTCTCTGAAAACAAGGAATATGTATCACAGCACTTAAGAAAAGATGCCTGGAATTTTCCAGAAGTAATTCAGAAATCACTATGCAACCGTCACCATAGACTGACTCATGCCCTCCCAAAATGCATTTGGTGGAGATGGAAATCCCAATATGATTATATCTGAGAGTCGGGCTGCTAAGGAGATGGCTAAGATGAAGTGAGCTCATCAAGATGGGGTCTCAAGATGAGATTAGAGTCCTTATAAGAAGAGCTGCCCACCAAGCCCAGCCTCCCTCCCTCCCCAAGGAGAGCCAGTGGGCACACAGCAAGATGGCGGCCACTGTGAACCAGAGAGAAGGCCTGAGTGAGTCATGTTCATTCTATCCTGACATCCTGTCTCCACAGTGTGAGAGACAAACGTCTGCTGTTTAAGCACCGTCTGTGCTCCTGCGTCATGACCACCAAGCAGACTGCTACCACGGTCATTCCCAGCCCTGCATGAGTCTGTCCTCACAGCAGAAGCAGCTGGAGTCCTGGACTCGTGTCTCCTCAGGCTCAGGAGAGATTTGAGCATCTCCACCTTCTGACCTGCTCTCAAGGACTCGGGACTGTCTCCCAGACCCTGCTGGCAGCACAGGTCCCCTTCACCTCCAACCCGACTGCTCCTCGGGTGCCACCTCTCCGGCGCACAAGCACAGTTCTCCACTCTGGTAACTCTCAGGGCAGCATGGGCCATGGATCATTTGCATACGATGTATCAAGGAGGAGAAAACTCACCCATAAGGTCCTTAAGGACAAAGACCAAGTCCTCGTCCTCCTGTGTGTTCCTAAAGGGCACTCAGTGACAGCTGGCAGACAGGTGACTGGACCCTCTCAGCCTTTCCTTTGATAATGTGGTTCTCCCGATGCAGTCATCAGGGACGGGCTGGCAGTCCCACAAATGAGTCCTTCTCCTTTAACTCTTGGAAGCCCATCAATAAAGTTTGAAACAAGAAATTTATCCTTGCAACCAGGACCTCGGCGGAGCTGGTCAGCTGGTCTGACTCACCTCTGGGTTCCCAGTGCGTTTGTGGAAAACAGCAGGAAAATGCTTAGGGCTCTGATGTCAAGAACTGCTGTGGATGGTGAAGCTGTGAGCCCGTGCATTTTGATGTGAGTCTGATATTAAAGCATAGGCTCAAAGCAGGGTACAACAAAAAGGAGCAGTGAATCGTTCTTTAAAATCTCCCTGCCTTGTAGTATTTTTAAACTCTATGTGTACAACTCTGTTCTTTTAAGTCCCGTGAATTCTGTCTCTGCGGTGGTTTGGGGCTGCCCTCCTCTTGAAAGACGGTGTGTGGGCCCGTGGGTCTATCCACGCATTCCTCTTGTTTCCCTTTCTGGAAATGCATCGGGCATGGTAACCTGTCTGTGAGACTTCCTTTCATTCACACTCTGTCAGTGTCAGGGGCCTCTGGGCGTGGGTGTCATTCATCAGCACTCACTTGGCAGTGACAGTGAGTCCACAGTGTGCCATAAAGTGACTTAGACCACGTACGTTCACGTTTCATTGCCCCAGCTGAGGCCTCACATCCCTTCCCTTTTATGATGAAATCTTTCTGATAAGAACGCATCCAAAGTCCCCCTCGCCTTCAACGCCCCAGGATTTCAAAAGAGCAGTGGTGTGGAAGTCGCCGTTCACATTGCAGAGACTCGGTGAGAGGCTGGGCGACTCCATTCCTCAGCCTTCTCCAGCTCAGTGCAGACACCCTCCCTGCCAGGCCTCTCTCCCCAGGCCACGTCTCACTTCGGTCCTGTGACACGGTCTCCCTCTGGTGAGTAGTTCATGGGGACCCGAGCCCACGCTCAGGGGCCTTCCTGCTCCCATCCTTGCTTTCGCCTTCACCTATTCACACACATCATTTTACATTTATGGGAGACTGATCGCTGTCGCCCTCGTCCATATGGAGGTGCCGGGCGGGCAGGGGCGAGGTTTCCCTGTGATCCTGCTCCAGTCTCACTCCTGACACAAAGCGCTGTCCAGCCTACCTCTGGGGCTGAGTAAGCTAGTTACACACCGACACAGGGGAGGCCCACGCCCTGCGTGTTCTCTTCTTAAATATTCATGTTTATAATTCATTTATCCGTTTCTCATGCCTGGTTGCTGTTGCTATCTGTCACTTCTTAGGTGTAAGCAAGGGACGCGAGTCTTCCTAGCTGTAGGCCTACCTGTACAGGTCCTGGAGCACATTCCTTCCCACATGTAGAGCAAAACAGCCACCTGAGCCCTCGCCACCGTGGCCTCTGAGGTGTTCATGCTGCTCCTACCACACCTGCCATGCAGGAGAAACGCACCATTAACCTAGAAGGCGATGCTGAGTGAGACCCGCCCTTGTCCTGGCCACGCTGGGAGGTAGCATGCAGATAGTTGTCACAGAGCAGCCCTGTGACAGGGAGGAGTTGGGACATCACAGGCTCAGGGATGGGACATCACAGGGCAAGATCTCCCTACTGCCTGGGCTTTTCCTGTACAAGACACAGTCGTATTCATTCACGTTTCCACAAACATCTATGGACCTATACAGACTCACTGCGACTCTAAAATTAAGCAGGCGAACAATTGCCCATCATTGGAAATGAGTTTAAGGAGTCCCAGGGGTGGCGTGTCCTGGTAACCCAGTGGTTCTGTACACCGCAGCGTAATCCAACCCAATGTTCCCAGCTCAAGGGAAACGAGCAAGATAAACGACTAAACAAAATAAAATAAAATGCTTCTTTAAGAATCCCCAGGGTTAAAGGAAGAGAGAAACTGAGTGGCGACATGGATGAAGAAACATTTCTCCTCTCTGACTGCTGGAGCAGAGACTCAGTCCAGAGACACTGTGGGTGGGGTGAACAGGTTTAGGCAGAGAAATGAAGGTGCGGAAGAGAAACGATGGAACCAAGCAGCTAGAGCTGCCCACCTGGAGCAGGTGGCTAACTGGGCGGCAGCTGGACTCTCCCACCACTGTTCCACCATTGTCCCCAGGTCCAGAAGGAAACGCCCGGCCCAGGCATCAGAGGCCTTCTCAATGAACAGACACTAAGGGCCATGCTCGGGTGCCTGAGCCTCCTCCAGGGACCGAGCGTTGGGGACAGAGCGATCTGCACAGGGGATTAACACTCCCTGCCGGCACCACCTTCTCTCTAGCGTGGTCCCGGCTAGAAGAAGAGAGGCCTTATCTTCCGGACCCCTGCTGGTGACTCCCCCACAAACAACTCAAGCACGTGAAGGTAAGCACACAGGAGCATGGGGCCGAGATGGGAAATTGGTCACAGACTCATAAAAGAAACTCAGATTTCTTCTCCAACAAAACCGAAATGATAGTTAAGGGCATATCTCCCAGGAGTTTAGCTTCAAAGAAAACCTTATATAAAGACATTTTTCTTCCTTTTTTTAAAAACCACTTTTATTTTTATTTTTATTCAGCTGTTCACATGGGTTGTTTTCCCCTAGACCTGGGACTCAAACCCAAGAGTATGTGGCCTGTATTTCTTTGGAGGGGATCGACCTAACCACTGCTCCACCAGAGTGGACCAGGACATTTTTCAGTGAAAGTAGCCTTTGAGGAGAATTTGCTGATTTGGATGCTCCTTTTATACAAAATTTACAGTACTATGTCCTGACAAAGAAATGCCCTTCTGTGTGGTTTAAGACTTCAGGATTTCCCTGTGAATTTTTTAGGAGAAGCTCAGGTAAGAGAGGTTTAAATATTGTCATCTCCTGTCAGGAGGCAGAAGATATTCAATATCCAGCAGGAAAGAGAGAACATCAAAGTTAGGGCCAGCTGCAGAAGGGAAGGCACCAGCATGGCTGAGTCTTGGAGCAGATTTGACTGCTGAAAAGAATGTTTAACCATTAATACCATGACATAGCTCTATATTATGCAAACCTGCAGAGTCGATTCTTATCTCTCAGTGAGAATAACTTTCCCTTTTTCCTTTCATTATCTGCTCGTAGGTGACTCTTCTGTTGCCTGTGAACTACCCTATAAAAACACGAAAAGATGGGGTACTGTGCAATGGACATGCTTGGTTAATATCTTTGCTTCTTAAAACATATGCTGGATGCTGTGCCAGGGTCTGAGATAGAGACGCACAGACTGCTCATCTGGTAGGAGCAGGCTTTTCTCTGTTCTATGTCTAAAGGAGGGATACAGAAGACATGAAAGCGAAGGCGAGCAAAGACAGGCAGGCAGGAAGACAGAGAGGAAGAAGCATTTTATTTAATCGTTCATCTTGGCTGTTCCTCCGACCCCGGGTCATGAACCTGGGTGCTTGGGATGTCTGTGGACTGTACCTGGCAGACTTAACCCCTAAACCACTAGGGCGCCCCATTAAGTGAACACTTTCCTCTCACACATGGGGAATCTGAAGAGCTCACTAGAGCTGAGAGAAAAATGCAAGAAAACACATTTACTTTTGACCTGAGTATCAAATTATCCCATAGAGAGACTCAGAATGCAGTATTTGAACTTAATTACAAGGACCAGCTGGAACCTGGAAATAAGTCATGATGTGTTGACAAATATTTACAATTTAAAAAAGAATCTTTTCTTTTCCAGACAGTGTTGATTTAACAACAACAAAAAAGAAAAGAAGCAAAGAAAGGGAAAGTAACATAAGATAAAAATGAAAAATGATAGCTAAACCTCCTTCATCACATGAACGCAGGCCCCACCCCTTTCCCCTCTGGCAACTTCAGCCTTACAGCCGTCATTCGAAAGTTCATCTTAATTTAATTTTACGATTGTATTTGTGCTGTTTCTCCATATCCAAATACAGGAGAGAGCTCACAATATTTGTCTTTTTCCTTTCGACTCACCTCACTCAGCAGAATACCCTGGGTTCCCTCCATGTTGTCATGAACAGCAAAAATTCATCCTTTTACATCTGAGTCGTATTCATAGCTCTTCCTTATCCCTTCATTCATTGCTGGCATTTATGTTGTCTCTCTAGCTGGTATATTATGAATAACACTGCAATAAACATAGGAGAGCACACATCCCTGTAAGTTAATACTTTAATCTTCTTTGGATAGTTACCTAGAAATGGGATTGCTGAATCTCAATTTTTTGAGAAATCTTCATATTGTCTTCCAAAGCGACTGCACTAGGCTACACTCCACCAGCAGTGTATGAGGAGCCCTTTCTCTCCACACCTTTGCTAATACCTGTCTCTTGTCATCTTGATATAAGCCATTTTCACCGGCGTGAGGGTTTATCTCCCTGTGGTTTTGATTTGTGTTTCTCTAATATCAGTGCTGAATATTTTTTCATGCAGTTGTTGGTCATCTGCATCGCCTCTTTGGAGAGGTATCTATTCAGATCCTCTGTCTGTTTTTGATTTGGTTATTTTGTTGTTGTTACTGAGCTGTAGAAGTTCTTTATGTATTTTAGATAGTAACCCATTGGCAGATATACGATGTGCAAATATTTTTTTCCATTTAATAAGTTGTCTTTTCATTTTGTTGATAGTTTCTTTCACTGTACAAAACCTTTTAGTTTAGTATAACCCCAAAATAATTTATATCTTTTAATTTCCCTTGCCTATGAAGTTGAGTTCCCAAAGACAACTTTAGGACATCATGCAGTACAGGACCTATGCTTTCTGTTTATTTTATAGTTTCTGATCTTACATCAAGGTCTCTAATCCACTTTGAGTTGATGTTTTTTGATAGTCTTAGAAGTGCTCCTCCTTCATTCTTTTGTAAGTGGAAGTAGTTTTCCCCAAATCGTTTGTTGAAAAGATTTTCCTTTCCCAATAGCATGTTCATGGCACCTTTGTCATAAAATAACTGGTCATATACGTGTGGGTTTATTTCTCGGGTCTGGATTCTAGTTCATTGATCTATGTGTCTATTTTTATTCCACTATCATACTCTTTAGGTTATTATTCCTTTGTAGTATGTTTTAAAATCAGAGAGTGCAATGATTCCATTTCTCTGCTTATTTCTTAGAATTGCTTTAGTTATTTGAGGCCTTTTATAGTTCTATGCAAATTTTAGAATTATTTATTCCATTACTTTGAAAATGCCATTGGAATTTGAATCACAATTACATTAAAACTGTATATTGTTTCAAGTAAGATGGCCATTTGACAATGTTAAGCCTCTCTATCATTGAACATGGAATATTTTTCTATCTCTTTGTGTCTTTTTATATATTTTCAACAAATGTCTTTTAATTTTCATGTACATGTCTTTCACTTCATTTGTTAAATTTATTCTTAAATATCTTTCTTTTTGACTTAACTGTAACTATAAATGGCATTATTTTCTTAATTTCTAACTTGTGGGTATATAAAAATATGACAGCTATTTGGAAATTAAGTTTGTAAATTAATTACTACATACAGTTATAATTTCTAATAGCTGTAATGAGGTGTTTTGACTTTCCTACGTATATTATCATGTCATCTGCAAATAGTGATAGTTTTCTTTCTTTTTCCTATCTAATTGCTCTGATTCAGACTTCCAATTCTGCATATAATGGTGAGAGTGAACAGCTTCATCTTGTTCCTGATTTTGGAGGAGAAGCTTTCATTTTTTTCACCATTGAGTATGGTATTAGCCTATGAGTTGATCATGCATGGTCTCTGTTATCTTTAAGTAATTTCTTTCTATCACTATAATATTTACAGTTTTTTTCAAAATCGGTGCTGAATCTTTCAAATGCTTTTTCTCCATCTACTAAATAATTGTATGATTTTTGTCCTTCCCTTAGTCTGATGACAATGTATCACTTTAATTGATGTACATATGTTGAAACATAATTATGTCCCTGGGATAAATGCCACTTGGTTATGATGGATGATCCTTTTCATATATTGTTGAATGTGATTTGCTGGTATTTTGTGGAGGATGTTTGCATCTATGTTCATTAAAGATAAAAAAGCTGTAGTTTTCTTTTTTGTGATGTCCTTATCAGTTCTTGTATTAGAGTAATATTGGTTTCATAGAATGTGTTTGGAAACCTTTACTTTTGCTCAGTGTTTTTAAAAAAACACTTTAAGTATAGGTACTGAATCTTTAAAGGTCTATTAGAACACACTAATAAAGTCATCTGGTCCTGGGCTTTTTGATTACTGTTTTAATTTAATTGCTGGTGATCAGTCTATTTAGGCTTATTATTTCTTTTTGTTTCGGTCTTGCGAAGCTATATAATTCTAAAAATGTGTTCATTTCTTCTAGATTGTTCAATTTATTGCCACGTAGATGGTCATAAAGTCTATTACAATTCTTTGCATTTTGCTTATATCTGATGTAACTTCCCTTTTGCTTCTGAGTCTGTTTATTAGACCTTCTTTTTTGTTTGCTTAATGAGCCAGGACACATATATTTGAGGGACTAGCATTTGCTACCTAGTACCTCCAATCCTCACAATAAGTAAAGGAGGGTGTAAGCGATGGGGAGTGTGTGTGAGGATTCACGCTCCTTAAAAGCTAACAGGTTAGGGTTGCCTAACCTGTGTAGTAGTGGTTAGGTCAATCACCTCAGAAGGAGCACAGGCCACATGCCCTTGAGCTCGAGTCTGGAGTCCAGAGGCAAACCACCAGTGTAAACAACTAAATAAAAATTTTTGAAAAGGTAACAGGTCAGCCTGGCACAATGTCATGGATGCTGCCAGAAGACACAGTGTCCTAGACCAAAACAAGGGCCTTTATTTCTCCCAACACAGCAGGCAGCACAAGTCCCACATTCACCCACGTGGCGGGATGCAGAATGTCCCAGAGCTGCCACACATTCATGGGTTTGTGTCACAGCTGACAAACTCCAAACCTAGGAACCTCCAGTCTTCCATCATGGACTGCAAACAAAGCTGCTTTCTGCCCAGAAGGAGACATTGCCTGTGTTACACAGAACAGTAAACAAATGTCCCTGACGGATTAGATCAAGAAAAACACTCCTTTATTCATCTCCAAATCTGGGGCGCAATCACCATCCTAGGTAACACAGATGTCAGGGGCTCTGCTCGCAAGATGTGTAGAAATCAAGAGACCCACGGAGGATTCTCTCCCACCAGTGGGCAATGTTATTTCACTTATCAGATTCCTGAATTAACCCTGAAAAGGTGACTCACCTGCTCAGAGTCATAAAGCTTATCGAGTTGAAGAATCAGATTCCAGGGTAGGGGTTCTGATCCCAGAACCCCTCTCTGTCGACAGCTGAATAGCACCCTTTCCCATCAGAGCATCATCGATCAATACATAAAAGTCACCTTTGCCACAAAGCCCTGAATATTCAGAATGATCAGTGACTGGCCTCCTATCATCAATCCACGCCACCCAGTCTAGCTTCACCATTATGCATCTTCACACGTAGGGCATGGGGTGCAGAAAGAAAGGTGGTGAGAACCAGAATGACACTGGTGGGGGGCTGTCACACGCCCTTACTAGTTTGCTCCCTACTGTGGGATGCCAGACAAATTGGAGCCACTCGTGTTCCCTGATCCATCACTTTTCAGCCCAGGTGACTTCTAATTTCATGTAAAACCAATATACTATATTTATACATTTTTTTTAATTCGATAGCCCACTTTAAAAATATCAAATTTCTAAATAAACTTTCTAATTCACTTTTTTTTTAAAGTAAAGGTGCAGGAAGAAGTGAAGGCAAGTAGGCAGGAAGGCAGGAAGAGAGAGGAGATGAAGCATTTTATTTATTTTTACTTAGTTGTTCGCACTGGTTGTTTCCTCCGGACCTGGGACTCAAACCCAAGGGTATGTGGCCTGTGCTCCTTCAGAGGTGACTGACATAATGGTTACTCCACCTGGGCTCACCTCTAATTCATTTTAATGTGTTCATTTCTTACCAAGAAACGCTGTGTTTTTTTTAATGTATTTAAATGTAAAGGTTATAGTTTATTTCTAGACATGGAGAATTTATGCAATGGAAAGGTATAGTCTTATGCCAAATTTAATCATTAACTTACTTCTAAAATGTTTAAGATATACATGGTCGTTTAAAAAAAAGAAACAGTTAAATAGGTGAAAAATAATCAGAAAGAAAAAAGTAGCCTATTTTTGCCTAAGCCTCACCACTCAGGAAGTGGAAACCACACAGGAAACCGCGTGGCATTTATTACAAACACGATTGGGCTGCAGATAAGGAAGCATCCTTTCCTTCAGCTTTTCTGAGGTAAAATTAACATATAATAAACCGAACATATTTGGGGGGAACTTTTCAGGTACACAACCATAAAAATATCACCATCCTCTATATACTGCCTCACCACCCATATTAACCACTTCTTCTCTTCCCTCCCTGGAAAACCGTTTTGCAAATATTTTCTTCCAGACTTGAGTGAAATCTTGACATCTCAGAGGCACTCAGGCATAAATATTTCCAAGTTTCTTAGAGCAGCTGTGAAATTTTTAATTTTTATCTAAATAGAAAAGCAAGATAGTGTACACTCTTTTTAACGAAATCTTTTTAATTCAATAATTATAAACTACAAAATCATTTCTTTGATATTTGAAATTATTTTTTGTGATTTAGGAAGGAAGCTTTCATGGATTATGCATTTTAACAAGTTTCACTGAACACCAGTATTATCCTGTGACTTGATTTTTTTTTTTTTTTGCTTTCAGCAACATGAACTAAGATGAGATTATTTTCAACAAATATTGGCATCTTATTAAGTACATTGGGCAGGGACAATTAAGTATAATGCAGGCTTACAGTAAAATAGCAATTGTATTTTGATCCCATTAAAATGTGGATATGCTAATTTTTTTCACTTTAAAGCAAAGTCAATTCTACAACATGACTATATCTTGAAAACGTTATACCAAGTGATAGAAGCCAGTTGCCAAAGACCACATGATGTATGATTCTTTTCATATGAAAAGTACAGAATAGGTATAAAAGTAGAAACAAGATTGGTGGTTATCTAGGGTTTCAGGTTTGGGGCAAATTGGAAAATGGCTGATAATGTGTACAGAGTCTCTTTTTTGGGATAAAGAAAATGTTCTGAAACTAGATAGTGGTGGCAGGTGCCTAAGAGTGGGAATATGCCAAAAACCACAAAACTACACATCTTTCAAGGTGGATTGTATGGCATGTGAGTTATATTTCAATAAAGCTGTTATGAGAAAGCCAGTTCACTTCAATAATTTAGTCTCATTGTGTTCTCAAGCAGATATTCATCTTCTCCCGGATTTCATGGTCCTTAGAGGACTTAATGTTAATAAATAAAACCAAGACTTGGCTCTTTGACAAGATGACTGAAACTGATAACTCTTAAGACTCACAAAAAAAATCAATATCAGGAATGAAATGATCTCACTACAGATCTAATATGCAGTAGAGTGATTTTATGAAGATAAGATGAACAGCTTCACGTCAATAAATTTGAAAAATTTAGATGGATTGCACATAATTTCAGAAAAATGAAATTAACCAGTGCTGACACACAAAAAAGAGAAATTTTTAGTGGGAAAAGAAGTAATGAAACTTGTTATTTACAGATGATATAATTAAGTATGTAAAAAGCAAAAATTATTAGAATGCATAACTGAATTTAGCAAAGTGATTAAATACAATTTCACTATTTCAGAAATCAATTATATTCCTATGCACTAGCAACAAAGTTGAAAAATAAAATATTAAAATAGATACTACTTATAATAGCATAAAATAGAAAATACTTAGGGCTAATTTTAATGCATAAGGACTCTACAGAAAAAACTACATTATTGAGAAAAATCAATGAAAACAACTATGTACATGAATTAGAAATGCCTTTACTATAAATAGATCAGTTATTACCAAAACCATGTGTAAATTCAGTACCATCCTAGTAAAAATCCCAGTGGAGTTATCTGTGGTAAATGACAAGCTGGTTCTGAAATTCACATGCAAACACAGCGACTCCAGAGGATAAGGCAACTTTCATAAAAAGAATGTGGCAAGACAGCTTTCAAACATCAAATTTCACCACGAAGTTTACTATCAAGCAGTTTTTTGTGCACCAAAAGACACATCAAACAAAGACACAGAATAACCAGGTCAGAGGCTGATAGGTGGATGCCCCACTTATGACAGAGCTCACCGTTCTGCGGAGTGGGCTGGGGGCACTTTCTTCTTCCGTAAATGGTGCTCAGAAAAAATAACATCAATGTGGAAAAATACAAAACCTAACTCCTATCTTGAAATTACACACAAAAATTAATTCTAAGAATACTATTTATTCAAATGCAAAAAGTAAAACAATAAGTCTTCAAGAAGATCCTACAAGAAAACACCACCTTGATTTAGGGGATACAGAAAACCTCTCAAATAGGGCAGAGACGAGCACAGACTGTGGGGGAAAGATTGACCCAGAAGTATACTAAAAGCAAAGGCTGTTTTAATGGTAAAAATAAAAGGTAGCCCTAAGAAAGTAAAAAGGTAAGCCACAGAGTTGTTTGAAAAAACAGATCAAATAAGGACATAGCAACAACTCTGTCAGGAAAAGTCAATTAAGAAAAGAGACATACAATAGAGGAAGGAAATTTAAAGGGGAGTTTCACAAAGAAGTTCCCCAAATGGCTCCAAATGGCCCCAATGGTCACATGAGAAGCTGCTCATTACATGAGAAACTAAGCAATTAGGAAGTAAAAGAATAAAGTACTGCTACCCATTCACCAGAATGGTTCACGAAGACAAGGCCAGTGAAAACCTGTCACCCTGGGAATATAATAGAATCAAGTGCTGTGTAGCTGTGCACTCCATGACCCAGCAATTCCGCTCCTAGGCATATACCCAGCGGAGGCATTTACTCACATTGCATGTGAAGACAACTACAAAATTATTCATCCGGTACTATTCTTAATCGTCAAAGAGTGACAGTAATTCACACATTCACTAACAATCAGTGGCAGCCGTCATGCAACGGGGCTGTGCAGAGTCATGGAGATGAATGAAGGCCACACACAGCTACAAGGACACATAACTTTTCATACACACATAACTTTGAGCAAAAGAAGACAAACATACACCAACTATTCATTGCATGAAACTATTTTGATAAACTTCAAACTCAAGATAAATTAATCTGTAATAGTAGAAATCAGGACAGAGCTTGACTTGGACATGGAAACAATGGGAGTGATTTAGAAGAGACACAAGTGGGGTTTCTGAGGTTTGGGGATTTTTCTGTAGCTTTTCTTTTTTTAAATAAATGATGTCTTCCTGTTGTGTTAACTGAGCTGCAAACTGACGTGTTAAACATAGAAGCTAAATAATAACATGGACATAAACTAAGAGAAAAATGAACAATGCAGCAAGTTTTACATGAGTTCAGAGGGGAGAATATTATCAAGTTTAAGAGTAACCTGGCTTCTGGCAAAGGAAGCGGAGCAGGAAAGAAGATACACAGCCAATTCCCCATGTTGAGGTCCTGCCTTTCTCACCTGAAGGTCCAGGTGAAGGTGGTCCAGGGTTTTGTGTCTCTGTGATGAAATTCCTGCCCGTGAACCTGCTAAAGATACTCATTAATCACTCTTCCTGCATTTTCAAAAGTATATAGAGACCTGAATTCACAATTGTTGTTATTCAATCTAAGAAAATGCCAATGTAAACTAAAAAGTACAATTCAGCTTTTGTCCCTCGAGTTATTTCCACAACTCTCTAGTTGAGGATTAATCTTTCCATCCCACACCCTCCATATGAAATCCCTAAATGACTTCAGGAAGCATTTGTGTAGTCAACAATTGCTGTATCTTCCAGAATATGTTTTAATTAGAAATATCCCCAAATAGCGGATTCTTGGTTGGTCAATAAAAAGACTTAAAATCTTAGTTTTAGATGAGAATACTTTCTTCTGGGCTAATTATCTTTGCCCTCCAAGGAAAACTGTGCAAATCTACTATCTTTTGTTTTAGCGAGGTAAGTATAATTAAATCAAGTCTTAACTGATGAGAATTGGGTGCTTGCTTTCTCTTGTTTTCTATAAGTTAATGTCTTTTTATTAGCAGACACAAAATATCTTGACTGTTAAATTATTTTGTCATGTGTAACCTCTCACTTTGATTTTTTTTTTTTTTCATTTAAAAATGTACAAGGCATTCTCAGGACCATGCAGAAGATAGTGCGCATTTGACTCCAGGTTGCCATCGGTCCTCCCTGTGCTCAATATATTAGCATTTGTTCACCTTAATCCTCAGACTAAGTGACCACAGAGACAGGAGCTACTTGTGAGAATGCAGAATTGCAGTGAGGAAAACTCAAGATACAAGAACCAAGTATTTAGAAATCTTCCTTGTTTAAAATGTATTTTTATTATAGTAATGATTCTACACATTAAAATAATTTCCCATGTATCGATTCCCCATTTCTTAGATATATGTCAACACACCCTGGCCTCCACCACGTCACCAAGTGTTCTTCCCCGTAGTCCAGAGGGCTCCGCCACCATGTGCCCCCCGCCCGCCCCATTCCCTTTTGGTGACCTCAGTTCTGTTGCAAATATTTCAGGTTTTTTTATGTTTCCTCCATTCCTTTTGTTTTGTCTATTCACATTCCACCTATGAGTGAGGTCATTGGGTATCTAGCTTTCTTCTTTTGACTTGTTTCACTTAGCATCATGCCCTCTAGATCCATCCATGTTGACTCAAATGACAGGTTTTCATCTCTTCTAAGGGCTGTGTAGTGTCCATTGTATATATGCACCACATCTTCTTGATCCATTCATCTGATGTTGGGCACTTAGGTAATTTCCAGTTCTTAACTATTATGAATGGGGCTGCAATAAGCATGGGGATACATACATCTCTGCGGATGGGTGCTTTTGTATGTTTTGGGTAGATGCCCAGAAGTGGAATGATGGGATCATGTGCGATTTCCATCTTCAGTTTTTTGAGGAATCTCCAAACTGTTTTCCACAGGGTTTGCACCAATGTGCACTCCTGCCAACAGTGCAAAAGCGTTCCCTTTTCTCCACATACTCACCAGAATTTGTTGTTTAGACATCCCTTTTTAAATGTCAACTTCACACTGCATTACCACTGTTTATAGGTGTCTTGTAACATAGAAAACCAAATCATTAAACTAAGAAAATACTACTTGGCAGTAGTCTTTACATAAGCCACTGTATATAAATATATAAAATATATACTAAATCTATATTTAAAGTTTTACTAGAAAGTAGTTCTTTCTTAAAATTGAATTTATAAGAGTTTTAGTTATATATACATGACTATAGCACCTTCTAAATTTTTATTTTTTACTCTATTAACAATTTACTATATTTATAAATTAAAGTTGAAATGAAAATCTTGTCTTCTTTATTCAAGAATTGTGTAGGAAATCAATCATTTATCATTGCTCCTTGGAAAAATCCTATTACCTAAAGAGTCCATTTCTGGAGTTTCAGTCCAAATGGAGGTACAGAGTCATAGGAAATTCTCTCATAACTAGCTTCTAAGATGAATATTTTAAAAGATGCTAATGATGTCTTGAATTTTTCATGGGAATTACAATCACAGATTATTGAAATTACATAGTACCCAATACTGTTTTGTTAATAATGTATTTCTGAACACACTGTGGCTTTCAGGCAATTTACTGAAAAAGTCGTCTCAGTATCTATTGATAGTTAATTACTTAAAATAATTTAATATATGAACAATAAGTTGCTTTCATGCAGCCTAAAATGTGTATTCCATAATGAAAGTATAATTATTCAATGTCCTCGATACTTAAATCTATGTTAAAAACCCAAAATTATATATCTCAAAATAAAGCCAAAATTAGAGACATACTTGGACTTTAAAATTTTCATTCCAAAATTTTTCAGCTTTTCTGATAATCGTTTTTAAAATTGATTTTTCTTGCGAAATTTCAACCTAAAATTTACTTTAAAAATACAAATATTTATATAGTTATGCTCTACCTGGTTAACTACTTCACAAATAAATATGTATTTATGCCCGACTTTGTTTTTTATTGGATATATTTGACATGAAGCACTGTGTAAATTTAAGGGATACAGTATGCTGTTTTGATATGCTTCTACATTATATATGATTGCTGATTGAGAAAACAAGAGACAATAGGTACCTTAGGTGGTAAAAAGAAAACACTTATATACTGTTCATAGGAATGTAAGTTAGTCCAACCACTATGGGAAATAAATATGGAAGTTTTTCAAAAAATTAAAAATAGAACTACCATATGATTCAGCCATTCCACTTCTGGAATATGCCTCACTTTAAAAGAGGTCAAACTTCGGTGAAAATATTAGTCAGAAATAGTCTGTGTTGTCTTCTAATTGTCCTTGCAATTGTCTTCTGTACCAAGAAGAGAGAGAGAGCGCACAGAATATTACCACGTAGGATGCCCTCTGCGCATAATATCGCCGCACCGCAGTTCAATTTAGATTTCGGTAAGAAGACTGGGCTTCCGAAACTACCTGGCCACTAATAGCGAACAGCAGTCTGACACTCAAATTCAGGTCTGTGGACTCTAAGCAGTGCTGCCCATCATCCAGGGACACGGCTGTAAGCAGAAGTATGGATTAGTCCCAGGGGGAGCGGGAGGGCCCCCAGCTGTGGTTCTCGGTATTTTTGTCCAGACAGGCCAGGGTGTCCCATGGTAATAAGCAACCCCAACGCTTCAGAGCTTAGTTAGCACCACTGTGGGGTTCAGCGACCCACCAGGTCGGCTATTCTTCAGATGTTGGCTGAGACTGGCTGATGGGTTTTATGGCACCTGTGAGGACTTCCACAGAGACTGCTCTAAGGAAACAGGGCACTTGGCGGTCACTTGCTTTAACATGTCTACCCAGAAATGACACATTCAGCTTCTATACTGTTTCATAGACCAAAACAAGTCATAGAGCCGTGTCTCATGGCACCGGGAGAAGGTGAAATTCTGTGTGCTTAGCAGGGGAAAATCAAAACCAGCACACCAAACTAGTGTCTGAGACTGGGGTTTTACTGGTGTAAGTGAGAAGGAAGCATCTGAATGGAGGGGCAGTGTTAGCAAAGTTGGGATGACAGGGAGGCAGGGGCTTGTTTGTCAGATGGAGAGGGGATGGGTTTGCTTGAAATTCACATGTGAAGCAGTGGGAAATGAAGCTCAGAAATGAGCGGGGCTGAGTTGGCTTTGAAGTCTAGGATTTTACTAGAGTGAGTAAGAGATGATATGATCAGTGTTAGGAAACCTGGATCATTTGGAACCGGAGAGAGAATGCAGCAAAGAACACAAGAAGGTAATGTGGTAGCAAACATTTCTAGGTTTAGGAGGCCAGTGGGAAACAGAATATGAAGTAGGAGGGCAGTGGCGGACATTACTACGATCAGAGCCACAAGCCCAGGAGTCAGGCGTTCAGAGAAAGCTGGTGAAGCAGGAGAGAAAGGGGAGTGCGGGATTGCAGGCCGTCTCATCAGTTTGGAGATGGAAAGGAAAGGAGGTTCCTCATTTGGGCCTGGACAGATAAGCACTTGGCTTCTCCTAGATAAGACTATAGATTTAAAAAATTTACTATATATAACATACCAAATTCATTATAGATAATGTGTTGCAGTGAAAACAATTATAATAATACATTGGCAAAACACTAGATCCACAACAGAGCAAGATATTTATTACATTGTTCCGTGGCTTAAAGCCCTCCAAGGCTTTAGATGCTTACTGCAATATTCTGAACAAATAGAAGTTCCATTCAGTGTCTTTTAATAATTTAAAATATGCATAAAAAGTTAAAATTTAATGAGGATTCCTTTTGTCATCAACATAAGGGCGCCTGTTTCTGTACAGTTCTATTCACACGTCTATATAAAAAAACCACAACAAAACCACCTCTTCAGGTGCACTCTGATGCAGTAGTGGTTTGGTCAGCTGCCTTCGGCTGGTGTAGTCCACATATATCCCAAAGGCCCAGGTTTGTGTCCCAGGACCCAGGGAACTCACCAAGGTGCAGAACTAAAAACAATGAATAAAGTGCTTCTTCCTCCTCTCTTCCTGCCTGCATACTCACCTTCATTCCTGCTAGTGCCTTTCCTTTAAAAAAAAAAAAAAAATTAACAAAACTCTTGACTGTCCTTTTTCTCATGACTTTTAAACCTATGAGTACCAATGACTGAATCTAGAATGAAAGCACTCAGTGACCCATGGGTGTGCGGAGAGCACATTCATGTACCTTACATCAACTGATCTCCAGAGCAGCTCCTGGAGGTGGGCAGTTCAGGTAACTGGCATTATATTTCTTTTGCACTTCAAGAAACTTGTTCTACACTGTGTGAAAAATGGATCTCAAAATTGGTAATGCGATTCTTATCCCAATGCTACATTTTCTTTCCAGCACCTCTGATCTTACGTATGACATGGATTTCTATACTAATTCAGTGATACAAGGGGACAGCTCAGCTGGGAACAAGAAGTGTGGCTTCAGATGTGCTAAGTCATAGTGTCAAGGTCATCTAAGCCACGAGCAGACCTGATTATCAAAATCACTTTGGGAGACTTCAAATGTACAAATTTTTGACCCCACCCTGATTCTGAGTCTCTGTATTTGGGATCGGGTTGGGGAAATATATGTAGGTTTAAAAAAAGTCCTCTGAAATGTGAACATTGAGTTTATAGTTGATAAGCAACTCAGTGTTAAGGAGTTAGTGTTCATTTTCAAAGCATAATGATGTTAGATAACAACATATATGCATATGTGTATAGCCTATCTTCCGAAGACACAGCTACACATTTACTAATGAAATGACATAATGATTTTTGTTTTTAAAATAATCCAGGGATGAAGGAAGAGGGTAGATGATGAATGAAGCAGGCCGTGAGAACTGTTGGTGCTAAGTGGTGTTGAGAGGGTGGCTTGTTTTATCAAGCCTTTGTTTATCATTGAACATTTTCTATAACAAGGATGATATTTTAAAAAAACCCCACCTCCCTAGGAAATTGTGATGATCCAGGAATTCTGGATTTAATCCAACTAGATAGGATTGCTGTAGGGTTTCCTATGGTTGTGCTCTCCGTTGGTGTGTTGCTGAAAAGCCTCCTCTTCGGCCCATCTCTGCAGTGGGGCTAAAGCAGGGCATTTACAGAATGGTGCTGTCAAGGGGAGCGGCTAGGTCTCGACTCGTCTGAGCTTGGGTTTTCCCATGGATGGTTTAAACCCCCAAACTAGCAATACCTCCTAGGTTCTCTCTTTGAGTCTGTTCTTTATCCCCTATTCACAGTTGGTTTTCTGGTAACTTCTCCTTGACCTTCTACAGATTCACTACTATTATTCAGGTGTGGAGTTACTTTTGGTCACGCTGTTCAGTATTTGAAAGTGCTTATCATTTGAAGACTGTTTTTTATATTCTGGAAAATTCCCAGCTATCATCGCTTTCCTGACACGTCTCTGCCATTCCCGCTCTTCCTCTGGGACTTGGATTGGATTGGATTGACCTCTTATAGCCTATCGTTCTTGTTCCTGAAGGGCTCATTTAAAGATCTTTCTTCCCATTCGGTTTCTCAGCACTTTTCTAGGACTCTTAATTGGTTCTTTTAAAATATGTTCTTGTTTTATTTCTGCCAGTTCTTTATTTCATAATTTCTTATCCCCTTTGATGGATCTGATTTCATTTATTTCTTTTAAGTTTCCTAAAGTTTTTTTTTTTTCTTCCAGACTGCTCTATTTAGTTTTACTTTGTAGTGAACGCAGTTTAGATTGTTGATTTTGATGGTCATTTAATACTTGGCTTATTCCAGGACATTTTAATTTTTGGTTTGTCAGCTCATTGTAGGTCAAAGATTCTGCCTCTTTCTCTCCACCTTTTTGCTCACTCCTCCCTCTGGCTAACAAAGCCTTGACCTGGTCCACCTGCAGGTCATGTAGCCTTGGCTGGGGCTCTGAAAAGGTGTCCACTGAACAGCTCAGCTCAGCTCCCAAGGAGGCTTTATTCTTCTTCTGGCTTCTCCCCTGAGCACTGTGGGCCCCACCACCCAAAGGGGGCCCACTCTTGCCAGGCTCTGCCTGCTATTGACTCCAAGGCTCACAGGAGGGACCCTCCAGCTCTTCCCACTACTGTGCACATCTGTCCAGAGACAAAACCCGCAGCGACTTCATATGGTTTCCGGTGCCTTCTAATTGCACATTTCCTTTAAATTTTTCACCTACCATTGGTATATACTTAAGAGCTGGTAATGTGTGGAGAGGTGGTGTCAGAGCACAAACTTAAAACATATCTTAACAGAAGTCTTGGCCACATATTCCACTTCTCATAGAATGAGATGCAAATGTCAACAGTGCCTTTAAAAGGGTTTTTGTTTCATTGTTTTCTAAAAGCAAACAATTGTGATTTGGTGTTTTTGATTTTTAGAGATGTGAGTGGATACATAAGTGATTTGGTCGGGTGATTGCCAGGATATTCCATTTTAGGGTTTCCCGTGAACAATACATTTTGCAACATTTCTCTTGGTTTCTCTTATTTTTACCTTTGGCAAAACATTTAGCATGCTTTATTTGGTATATTTTTTACCTTTTAAAATACAATGTAATGGGCATTTCCATTTAAAAAAATCAGTTACTAGCAAAATTATATTCTATATATCAGATCATGTAATTTATATATAAACAATATATTACAATTATATGGTAAACATTTAGATACCTATATATTTATAAGCACATAAATATATATATATATATTTATACCCATTTTCTAGCAGAAAAGGGCATGAGCTATAGAGAATGACAGTTGGTATATTACACCATTTGTTCTTCTTAGGTCTATTGCATTTCTTTTTTCTAATACTTTCTATTTTCCAGAGCATATGAACATTGGGGCAAAAATTAGACTTGACATTTAATTCACCATACACCTGCTTTCATTTAATGTCTCCTACATTCTTTTGCCTTTGTGGTATCAGTGACAACAGCTGATAGTCTAAATACTAGAGTTGTTCATATCAAGATCTATTTTAGGACTCAAACACTTTTTCCTCTGGCCCAGTGTTTGAGACGATACCTGCATTATTAAGAGACGAGGGAGAGGGTGGGTGGAGCTCCCCATCTCCATGCTGTGGCTGTGGAATCTCTACCCTTGGAAAGAAGGCTTCACTTGAATAATCTACATCACATACTAGCCTCAGGGGTGGGGCTTGTGGCAGGGGAGCTGTGTGCTTGCACCCCCTGGACTCCGATCCCGAGTATTTATCCAGCATCCAAGATGTGTGGCGCACCGCACTGTGCGCAGTGCTGGGAGTGCGACACAGGACCACAGGAAGACTGGCCAGACACGACGGAGTTCCAATTTTCTCTCACTCAGCACTGAGCACAGAAGTACATCTGAGGCAATCAGGTAACAATAAGCTAACATAAAGCAATTCCCCAACACATTAGAAGGTAAATGACCAATGTTCACGAGGAGTATGCCTCTGACTAAGAACTCACACACACACACACACACACACACACACACCCTCCCACATACATCCTGTCACACACCACACACAAATCATCTAATTTTTTTACATTGCATTCAGTGTATGTCTTATGTGCCTGTTTAAGATTTAAGGGTTGGTTTTTTTTGCATTATCTTAGGTTACACGATGTTAGAGAAAACATTTAACCATGCGTAAGTTGGGAAGATTAAAAAAAATTAAACGAGGTTACATTTCTATTTAAAATGTTTTTTATACCACTTCTGTCTCTGCCAACATTTGTTTCCTGGAAATTCTGCTAGAAATTATAAAACTCTAAAATTGAACTGACTAAATATCAGGAACATGGGATACAATGAAGAACATAAAAGATACATTTCCCCATGGATCAAGGCGCACAATGTCTACTTCTGCAGATTTAATCCTCTCTTTTTTAAACTAAATTAACAATACTGACCTTTCTGAAGTTTAGGCAAAGAGAGAGCTTGGCTATTTAATCATTTAGATTTACTTTCACATCATAGGAACTGTTGTTGAGGACAGTCTACTCCAGAAATGCTGCTCTTTGTGCCTTTGTTCTGAGTTGATGTATCCAGTAAAAGTGCTATTAAAGATTATTTGTATAGCTTTGGATTGAAATATTTCAAACTTTATTGAAATGTGAAATTTATTGGTGACGAGAAAAATGGTCTCTAGGTCATTAAACACAGTCAACATAGTTAAAGATAGTTGATCTATTTGTACCACTTGTTCATCTTACAGAGATAAAGCTAATTTTTCCCCCTGGTATTTTCTATTGCCATGTTGTAAAAATCAGGCCAGGAATGGGTTTATTATACTTGATTGTCTTAACTTGTTTTTAATATTTTGCAACTTTTTTAAATGTTGAAAGCTTAACCAGAAATGTTTAAATATCACTTGGTCTTATATATCTATTCCTATAACATGATACTTCAACCTCTAAAGCAGATTTAAGTGTTAGAGATATTTAGAATACTTTAAAAACGGAAACCTAACAATGAAATATGAAGCGTTAAATAAGACACACCCTGGTTTAGTAGTAGTTGGGTCAATCACCTCAGAAGGAGTAAGTCACATACCCCTGGGATCATTCCTGGGTTGGAGGGGGTGCGGGGAGGGAGGGGGGGACAGAACAACCAGCGCAAACAACTAAATAAATATAAAGATGCTTCTTTAAAAAAAAAAAAAAATCAAGTGGAAATAAATGTCAAAGAAATGACTTAAAAAACATCTAAATTAACCTGATTCTATGCAGCTTTGCTTCGTTTTAGGTTTTCATCTTGTATCTCAGTTTCTGTCTGTAAGGAGGGGTTAATAATAAATGCTACATGATTTTATTTTTATACAGCATTTCTTGAATAGTACTCATATTATTTCTTAATGTATCAGAACTCAGCAGTTACTGAAAATAAAAGATGAAGATGACGTCTACTTATTATTCTTATAATGTGCTATCAAAATTAACATATGACTCAGGATTTTAATTTGGGGTCTTGAACAACGACACTTTGTGGGAGAATTTGTTTGAAAACATTTATGGCCTAAATATAGACCGAGTTTCTAAGAGTCTTCATGATTTAAGAATCATAGGTATTCTATGGCTTTCAAGCAGCTTTTAAATCTCTGCCAATAACATTGGTTGAGATCTACAATGAATTGTGGTTTGCACATAGGCACACTAATCACACATACTACAAATGGGGATTTTTCATGAGTCAGAAAAAGAATTAACATTGTTGCTGAGCTTTCATGTGTCCTGCATCTACTGTAGACACTGTAATACTGTGAATATTTTACTACAAAAATAACACGCAGGGAGCCCTTCTTTTTTCTAGTGATATTGAATATTCTCCTTAACAACACCACACATACTTACTTTGGGCACCAGCAATCTAATTTCCAGCTTTGCAAACTAATTGTTCAAGAGCCAAATCCTTCTTTTTAACAGCATCCTCAGGAATAAAGATCTCATTGTTAGAATTCAACTGACACTGTCGCTGACGCCCCCTATGGCACGTGTGCAGCCCCGCTAGACAGTTCTGAGTTGTACTGAGATCGTGATGCTCACTAGACACACAAAGAAAAAACAAAAAAACCTTGATTCTAAAAAGGAGGATGGGAACTTAGAGACATAAAGGGACAGAATGCTAGGACATGAAGATGCCATTTATACACATATGCTTCACAGTAAGTCACCACACTGAAATTTTGAGAAAGCGGTCTGGAAATCTATTGAAGAATTCATTCCCCAGGGCACTGGTTCAACACTGCAGGCTTCTCTGCTGAACGGCCTCCTTGTGGGGCTGTACTGTACCAGTCCACTGGGGAGGAAAACTGAAGACCAAACCCAGCAGAGGATTCTCTTTTTTTTTCCTACAAAAGGAGGAGCCCAATTGGGGGGCGGGGGGGTGGGAGAAAAGACAAAGTGATGACAAAAATAAAGAGGCTTTGTCGATTACCACTCACTATTTTCATTACTTCTCTCAGGTATATCCAAGAGGAAAGCTTTTTGTTACAATATATCACAGATAATGTGAGAAACCAACCTTACCTGAATGAGCACGGCACGGGGAAACACTTCTGTTGAACTGCGTTCTGCAGTACGTTTTGTTTTGTTTTGTTTTGTTTTTTGGGCGGGGTGTGCAATTGAAGAGCAAACATCTACTCAGACAAACCTCCCTGAATTGTACGAAACTTGCTATTGAGATTAATTTTAGGTCTCTACACCCATCAGGACACTTAGAAGCTTACTACTGTGGCATCTCCCCGGGGGCCGAAAGAGGGGTGTGACATGACGGCTTTCTGCTGTTAACTTCGGCTTGACTTCCTCGTCTGTCCTTGGGGCGTGTAGACACATTCAGCAAGACGTGTTTCTTGAATGCCACACACAAAGGATGCTGACACTCCAGCTTCACGAGGAATATGGGACAGCAGCGTGGGGGATTCAAATAACACGCGAAGCAGAAGCGAGGGCTGCTTCTGAAAACATAGGGAGGATTTCAAAAACATGACGGCTGAAACATAAAGCATCATGATTTACGTCCGCACAAAGGTCTGTCCAGCGCTGACCCCAACGGAAAGGGATCGCTCTGCAAGGGACACACGAGTGACTCCGGACGCCTAGCAGTGGGCGCGGAGCGGAGTCCCGCGGTACCTGGAGGGCGCACACCCAGCCAGAAAGGAACGCAGCGCCCGGGGTCGGGGTCGGCCCCGCACCGCCCACCCCGCCGGCCGGGCCCGCCCCGCCCGTCCGAACTCACCCGGCTCCGCGGGGTCCCAGCCAGCCCCGCCCTCAGGTCCCAAGCCCGTCCCGCGGGTCCGAACCCAGCCCCGCCCGCCCGCCCGAGCCCTGCCGGGTCTCAAGCCTGCACCCTCAGTTCGAACCCAGCCCGGCCCCAACCAGTCCCGCGGGTCCGAGCTCTGCAGTACCCGTGCGACCCCAGCAGCTCGGGAAACAGCCCCGCCCCCATCCTGCCCCGGCCGAACCCAGCCCAGCCTATACGAACCCAGCACCCCGGTCCGAACCCACGACCAGCTGATGTCAGACCCGCCGGCCGGCAGGCGGGACTGGGAGCCGGCCGGCCGGCGCGCAGCCGCACCTAGCGAAGCGCCGAGGTGCGCGGGCGGGGACGCGCGGCGGGGGCGGGCACGCGGCGGCGGGCGCGCGCACGGCGGGCGGGGCGTGCGGGCCCGGCGCACACCGGCCGGCGGGTTGAGCGGGGCGGCGGCGGCGGCGGCGCTGAGGCGGCCGAGCGCGGGGTCTGAGCGGCCGCGCGGCGGGCGGCCAGGGTGCAGGGCAGGCGGCGGAGCGCGGGGCGGCCCGCGGACCCGGGGCGCTCCCGCCCGGCGGCCCGACCCCGCGGCCCCGGCCCGGGAGGCGCGATCGGAGGATGTCGGCGGGCGGCCGCGACGAGGAGCGGCGGAAGCTGGCCGACATCATCCACCACTGGAACGCCAACCGGCTGGACCTGTTCGAGATCAGCCAGCCCACCGAGGTGCGGGCCCTCGCGCGCCCACCGCCCCGCCGGCCTGGGACCCCGGGGGGCGCCCAGCCGCTGGCGCCTCAGGGTCCGGGGGGCCGCCGGGCCGGGCGCGGCCGGAGCGCGGTCACCTGCGCCCGGGCGCGGGGCGGGCGGGGCGGCCGGCTGGGCTGGAGGTTGGGGCCGGGCGCGGGGCGGGGGTCGCAGGCCGGCGGGGGCCGCGGGCCGCTGGGGGTTCGCAGGCCGGACAGGGGGTCGCAGGCCCGGCTGGAGGTCGCGGGCCGGACTTGGAGTCGCGGGCGAGGAGGTCTCGGACCCGACCGGACCGGGGCCGCAGGTCCTACCGGAGGTCGCGGGCGGGGTCGCAGGCCGGGCGGAGGGTCGCGGGCTAGACTTGGAGTCTTGGGCGGGGGTCGCAGGCCGGACCCGGGGAGGTCGGACCTGGGGTCGCGCCAGGCTGCGGGCGGGAGTGGGTCGCTTGCCGGGCCGGGTGGGGCGGCGCATTCGCCCGAGGTGGGCGGCGGGCGCACCGGACGCTCGAGCCGGCTTCACCCGGTGTCCTGCTCGTGGGCAGCGCAGACCTTTGTCACCGGAGAGCATGTGACCGGCGGGCGTTTGGCTTCAGTAGGTTTGAAAACTTGGACGTGGCCAACCGCGAGCGTAAAGTAAATATCTGCAAAGTTGTGCTAATTGTGCGCATTTGCTGATAACGCAGCCGGGAATTGGACTCGAGGGAGAGAAAGGGCTCTCGCGGCACTCCCGCCCCTCCCCCGCTGGCTGTCCCCGGGCCGGGTGGCGGGGAGGCCGGGCCGGGTCCCTCCCGAACTCCCGGGGCCCTCTGGCCAGGCCTCGACTGGGGGCGACCAATCACGGGCTTGCTCCTGAGAAAAGGAGGAAATCACACTTGTTCTTGGCCTAGGACAATGGTAGGTGTTTATAGCTGGGCTGCTGAAAGAGTTCTGAATGGTTTTTTGAAAAATAGGCTCAGGTCCCTGGCCTCTGAGATAAGAGTGTACGTGTGAGAAGAGAGGTGAAAAGTCAAGGAAAGACCTTTAGAGTTGTAGGTCATTCCGAAGTTTTAGGTGTCGCGCAGACCTAACGACGAGCAATTCACCTTACACCAGATTTCTGCCTTGTTAGGAATTTATTTTAATGGCATCTGTCTTGGGTTTGTTCTGATAAGGTCATTCAGGTTAACATTTGCCAAACTACCAGCTTCTCAGACACTAATCATGTTTGGCAAATTTGAACATTCTCTTAAAATTTAGTTCCTTTGAGCATTAAATTCCAGTTTATGTTTTTTGAGTAAAGGCCACTTTTTCTTTTTGAACTTGCTCGTTTTGCTTTGTGGTGGCAAGAATTCCATTTCTTCTCTTTTCATAGTTAATGTCGTTCATCTTAATCCTGAGTCCCAATGCTACTATAAATGATTTAAGTTTATCTTGCCAACTTGAATGCCTGTTTAGTTGCTCCTGATTCACGACTCATCTTCTCAAATGATTTTATGAGTTAAATGCTAGTAAATAAATTACTAATATGTAGTTAGGTTTTTATTCGTAGACTTACCTCATCTTCTGAAGGGTAATAGCTAATGATTTAGTTTTCAGTATTACATTGTCTTTCAGAAGAAGATCATTTTTCTTATTGCTTGTTAAAGAAAATATGTAAAATATTACTTTGGTATGTAGTCATGTTTTGCTGTTTGAGTGGTTCTACTTATAATTGTTTTTTGAGAGATTTCACAAGTATAGTTGAAAAGAATAATTTTCAGTTTTGTAAGGATAATTCATTTTATACTTTGGGATTTTAAATCGAATTGACATTTAAAAAAATCCTAAATCAGAAGCCGATTATACTTAATTGATTTAATTAAATTTTCTTTTTAAGCACCCAAGAGAGATTTTTTTCCCTCTGTTTTCTTAGTGTAATGAGTAGTTATTAAAGTAAAACTGACCTGTCATTTGGAGAGCTACATTTTTCATAGTTATTTTGCAGGTAGAAAGTAGTTGTGTGCATGTGTTGAAACCGAAGTTCTCTTTGAACATGATTATGTGTATCATTTAGGAGTTATTTCTCCCCTATGTATTTCTCATCTTAGAAGTGATTCTCCGGGATTGTATTAGAAAGTTGGTTTTAAATATATAATGAAATGCGTTTTTAAAGATCCATGTTATTTTTCTTAGTTTTTTTCATTATTTAGTAGCTGGTTCACAATTTCTGCAGTTTTCCAGAGAACCTTTGCTTACTATAAATTTGTAATAAACTGACAGTAAATTTAATTCTTGGAAGTTCAGTTTCACATTTAGCATGTTGTATCTTTCAGTGTAATATAGGTAAGTTTATATAATGTTAATACTCAGAATCAATATTTCAGGACCAGTGCTTTCAATTTGCTTTGTCTAAACTTATGTCTGAACATTTTTACCATCTAATTATGAGTTTTTACTCTATTCGACCATCACAAGTCAGTATCTTAGTTTTCCACCAGATTATAAGCATTATATTGGTTCTTATGTTAAATAAATGTTGAACAAATCTGCAGGATTTCATTTGTAGGAATAAAACTTAAGCCTTATAATTATATACTTGGACATTCTATTTTTTGTATGTATGTGAGAGTATAGTTGTGGTTTATTGTCTTTTGTTTGGTTTTTTCTTAGATACAGTGATCAATATGAGCAAATTTTATAACCATTAATCATCGTGATTGGTGGTTTCTGGCATACTTGATAAACCGCTGATAATTCTGTGGTTTGTATGTTTAGGAAGATGATACACTTGGCTCTTTGGATTACATTAGCTTTTTAAGAAAACTAGAAGATGTTTTAAAATCAACCTGATTAAGTGTGCTTTTTCCTTCATATTTATATGTTTTTTTAAAACCAAGTTATATTTATATTTTATCATTGCGAATTTTGCAACGCTTTCCTCACTTGGATCCTAGATTCCTTTGGAATTTTAAAATGAGAGTTGGTGATCTAAATTTAATGTTGCTTTTTTTCATGAGGAGATTGATGTTAAGCTGAATCGGTAGTTCATAATAGAATCTTAAAGTCTTTTAGTCGCGTTCTTTTCTTATTTTTCATTTTAAGCATATATTTTCTTTGGTGGATTTCTCATTATTTATTATGGCCTAGTTCTGGTGACCAGTCTTTACTTTGCATTTATCTCTTTAGGAGATGGCTTCTCCGGTTACCCAAAGATCTCCCTGTTGTTTGGTGTTTGTTGCTGAACTTCTCCCACTTTGTCGTCATAGTCACTGGTCTATATAATTGCATAATTACATGAAGGCAAGAGCTTAGAGTTATTTTTCAAACATTCTTCTTAAGTATGTCTGTCACATGGTAGGCATTCAATAAATATTTTGTGGAGAGAATATTGATTGGTTCTGGCATCCTTTGTGTTTACCGTTATTCCTGACAAAACATGGAACATATGCTTTTAAAAACTTACTGAAATTGTCTGTGAAACTATTAAAGATTTATATTTTCGTGTTTTTTTTTTTTTTTTTCTTGCATAAAGGTTGCACCTAAATGCAAAAACCACTTTACGTCATGGGGTAGTTTTAAGGTAATTTCTTTTGTTACTTATGAGTTTATTGTCATTTGTTTGCACTGGTGGCGGGGAGGACTTAGAATTTGCGTGGACCCCATGTGTGCTTTATTGAAGGTGAACATTCTGTACTTCAGTATTCCAGTTGATCATGAGAAGTAATGTGATTCACATCACCCAGAGGGGTGTGAAAAATGGCTCCCGGTTAGCCCAGGTTGAGTAGGAAGTCTTGATAACTGCATAACTTAAAATTAATTCTATATTTCAGACTAATATTAGGTTGCAACTATGCTATATCATACAACTTAACCATATTTGAAACTTTTGAAAATAACAATTACATTCTTTAAACATAGTACTACAAGAGTTTTTCCTGGTGACTAATGTATAATGAGGTAGACAGTGTTAGTGTTTTTATAATTTATTGTTTCTTTATTTCATTTAATTTTTGATCAGTTGAACTTTGTCAGTGTTCATACTCTTTTTTAAACCCTCTGTTTTATTTCCTGCAATGCTAGTTAGGGTTTCTGTTCTCATGGGTGTGTGCTTGTGAGTCTGAGGGAAAGTCCTTATCTAACAATTTTCAGTTGTCTTAACTTGAAACTATCTACAGTAGATTCAGTTCTCTATCCTCTTGCTTTTCCTGCTAAAGAAAAATAATTTTACATTATACGGCTCCTAGATTTTATGGGATGTGAATGTGTTAACTATGGGCTTTTCTAGAACTATCAAATTTTGATGGTGGCTAATAGAGTAAGCAGCCTATGAGGTTCATTCATGTTCTTTGAAAAAATATTGAGTCATAGACAATCAGGACACGCTACCAAATTGGTGGGAGGCATAAGGGGAAAAAAAAGCTTAGGGGTTATGTCATTAAGGATTTAATTGAGCAATTGTAGTGTGTAAAGCATTATCACCAGGTGTTGATTATTATTCTGGTGGCAAAGGTTAATTGGTTTATGAATAGTTTTACCAGACTTGAATTTTGGCTCAATATCAGAAAATGCTGATAATTAGCAGTTATTTTGATGTAACACTGCTTTCCTCTATTATAAACAAAAAATATATGTATGACTAATGTTTCTTGAACGTAAAATGAAACTGACCTCTTAAGATATCATTGTTTTCAAGTTAGGTAGTCTATTGAATTTTGTTCAAAAGTTTGTTATTTCTGTTAGTTTCCTGGCTCCTTGTATTTAGGATTTACTTATCACCTTGAAGTTACCTAGGACAAAGATGAGACTCTGTGTGACCTACATTTACACTTGTTAGTTGGACATTAGCCGTGTGCCAAATCCTAGAGACTCATTAACCAGCTCTGATCGTAAGAGATACAAGTTCAAGTTTTAGTTCCCACCTGTGTATTATGAATGAGATTATTTAGAGAAACTGAGATTGAATAGTATATTCTGACTAGAAAATAGCCAAGATTTCTGTACTTTGGCTCCAGATATTAAAATGTGAAAGAAAATTAAATTGTGTGAACGTCTGTTGAGCTTCTTTGCATGTGTGGGGAGGCCGCTTTGTGCACACTCAGGCTCCAGGGCAGGACAGCTGAGATCACCTCCTCGTTTTCTGTAGGTGTGAGCAGGAGGAAATCAAGGAACTCAGCTATTTTCTGATTTCTGAAGTTGCTACCTTCTTTAAGTTTACTAGTACTGCAAGTGCCCCATCCGTCTAGGAAGACCTTCTTCACAGAGTATGCAGGCATTTTCTCTGTGCGTCTGAAACTATTTCCATTTTGGTAGAACGGAAGCAGACTTTTTTCAGGACGTATCGCTGTTGAGTCTGACTCTGCCACCATCTGTGGTGACAGGTTGTTTCCACATGAGGAAGTCTTGCCTTGCTGCCCCAAAACTGAGAGTTTTGTTTTCGAAGTAGGAGAGAGTTTGACCCCAATACTAAGACCCATGAAAAGGAGGCCCATTCCCTGCCATTGTTTGGGTGTCCTGTTATTTAAGAGTCCAGTTGCCTTGTTTTATTTAGATCTGCTTACAGTTTCTGTCACTCGACTGCCGTTAAAAGAAAGTCAGACTTCTGTTCTTTGCAAATTTAAACCTTGTTACTTGCGAGAATTTACTTTCTTTACCCTTGTTTGATAAATGTGCTACTTTCCTTGATGACCTACTTGTTATTCTATTTTCTGATTTTAATAGGCAAAATAACAGAACTTCTATATTTACGTGTATCTGTGTGCCCTGTTACCAGCTTTTTGTTCTGAGATTTGAGATTGCCTGTTCCCCACCCGCCTCTTGTTTGAATCAATATATTCAGTAGAGAAAATAAGTGGGGCCCAACAACAAGGTGGTTAAAAATCATTGTGTTCTTAAAATGCCTAATCTCTCCTCTTCGTGCTTAGCATGAAATCTGTTCATTGGGAAGATGTCTTTTAAAAATGCTGTTTTCAGATGGGTGTCGATATTGTCTGAATAAATTTCTCAGTGTTCAAGCCTTCTTATAGCAACGATAGTAAAATATGCCATGCTTTTATTTAAGTTTACAATATATGCCATACTGTTACATGAGCTCTTTAATGAATGCTTAGGTTGCATTTCATTTTCTGCATTCATGAGTTTTTGTGTTGGTAAAAATTTGGGCTGTTATTGGGAGTGATGGTTTTTAAGAGACTTTGGTAATAAAGTAAGAGTCAGTTATACGAAGGGTTTCTTGTTTAAGCCTAAGTACTTCATTTTCATTTCTGTTACTGATTCTTTTTGGAGGGTTCTTTTCAGATTTGGTATGTTCTGTTACGTTAGAATATATTGTGTGTCTTGCACTTTGGACCTTTTACCCATGCGTGGTGCTGTGCCATCATGTCATCTTTGATCATTTGGAAAATATTGGCTGGCTTAGTTATGTGAATTTTCCATATGTCAGCAGATTTAAAGAAATATGTATATATAGCACATTTGTTAATATCACCACTGATCAGAAAAATCTTTATTGGGAAGCTCTCAAGCTTACAGTGGTGGACATAGGATTTCAGAAATTCTAATTTTCTAAGCTCATTTTACTACTGGCAGTACTCGAACCATCTTGCTTCTTTCGTTTTTGAGAAAATACTTGTCAGATATCTACTAAGCCTGAGTAGTGGTAGTCACCAGTCATTCTTGCAGGTAGGAGTAGATTTCCTTGAACAGAGCTGTTTATTCAGTTCATATCTTATGCAGTTGCACTAGTGCTTTTTCTTGAAATAGTTCTTGAATGTTGGCGTGCAGCGCAAGTAGAAGTTCTTCACATGCACATAGAATATTGAACAATCATGCTCAGGAGTTGAGGTTCAATAAAATTAATCATTTTTTTGTCTTTCATCATAGATGTTAAGTGAAAGTGCCTTTTTTTCAATATAAGGTCTTAGCTGTGAAAAAAGAATGTGATTATTAGTACAGTTTGATGCTGTAGCCTTGATGAGTACTAAGGTGCTATCATGTCTACTCCTTAACTTTTGACCATCAGTATAAATGCCATCATGAGAGGCTAATATTGTTTCATTGTTAGTGTGACAGTGTTTTCACCTCACCACTGACTGGGTCTGAGGCAACTCCAGGGATTCCTGGCCTACAGTTTGTGAGCTATTGCCCTGGAATGTTTCATCACGGGTTTTTGAATTTTTGTTTGGGCTGATTTTAAAATATGTATTTAAATATGTAGATAGTGAAGTCTATATTCATGTTATTTTCCGATTAGGGCTGTAAAATTAACAGAATGTAACATTTAAAATGTGAACATTGGACTCATGATAGAAGGTTGTTTTATGTATTACATAGTTGTATATTTCTATACTATAGCTATTTTAATTTTTAGTCATCCGTGATTGATGTAAACATTTACATTTTTGCCATTGAAAAATACTGGCCACAGTCTAGCTAAAGTGTTGATTGTGAATTTTTATTACTCAGACTCACTAAGGACATGACCTCGGGCACTCCTACTCCTGGGTCAACTTCTAGTTCAGAGATCGATGGTGTCTAATACAGTCCAAGAAGTGTAGAAGGTAGATGTACACTTCGATGTGGGTTTATGTCCTAGGTGTCTGTCCTTTCTGTCTCCCCTTCCCCTGTGTAACCTGCATTTTGCTAACCTTTTACTGTGTAAGGGTGTCTTTTTTTCCTATTGGTTTTTGGTTTTATTTTGCCTTTGCTCTAGTTTATATTCTGAGAGACGGACATATAAGCAAGTAGTATTTATATTCCATTTGTAATTTGGATTTTAATATTGCAAAATAATGTGTATATATTCCTTTTTAAAATGCATGTGATAAAAACAAAAAGTATATATTAGAAATTAAATTTATGTTTAAGATTAGCAACACAAGATAATTTATCTACTCGAAGGCAATTTGTTTTGCATTATATGTATTATTAATTCATGGCCAGGTATGCGTTCATTTTGAATTTTCCATGACCTTTTTGTAGGTAGCATTACTGAATCATTTTAATGATATACTATTTTTAACCACTAGTGAAATGTGTTTTTTTAAGAAACATACTGTTTTAGTTTTCAGGATAATAAAGAAAATACAGATAAGAAACCTTAATTGCTGAATAGTGAATTGGTAAATAATTCCTTTGTAGATCAGCTAAGCTTCTGCTTATTCCAGAGGAGGAGACTGCCAGAAGTACCATGGACAGTGTTTCCTACTGCATTTGATGTTCAGAACCTCAGATATTTAAAAATGTGTTTTTAATTCAAGTTTGGCAAAGGTGCCCTCCTTGAGTTCATGGTACAGTTAATGTGTTTGTTTGCTAAATTTGCTGATTTCAGTTGAAACAATTTTTATTACCTTCTTAAAATTGTTACTTTGGAATATCAAAGATGGTAAAATAAAGACCATTAAGTTTGGAAAAGCATTAAAAATCACTTATGATATTTTATGGTTTATTTTTAAAGTATATTCTTGAAAATGTAGTTAGACATGAAGGAATTACTTCACTGTAGTAAGATTATACAGCTAGAACATTTTTTTCTCCTGGTTATGAAGAAAACATGCTGTCAAATATTTGGAAAATCCTGACAAGCAGAAATAAAGGAAACAGATTACCCAGAGTTCATTCTTTTTTGCCTTCTAGGCTTTTCTTACAGGTTTTATCCTTGCAGGTGTATTTCGTTGGATCTGATTATTCATTATTTGAATTTTCAGCCAGTACAGAAGCATGTTTCTTAATGGCCCCGCATCTGTCAGGGATCCAGATTGAAAGCCACCCAGGTTACTCTGATGAGCGCAGCAGTATTTCGAGTGCTCGCCAGTGAAGCCAGCAGCTGTGAGGTTTGCACGCAGCCTCTACGGTGTCACAGCAGCGCTGTGAGGTGGGGGTGCCCCTGCCCTTCTCATTTTCTGATGAGGGGGCACAGGATGAGTCATAATTTGCTCAAGGGTATGCAACCAGTAAGCGTGGGAACAGTGACTTGAATTCAGGTTCTCTGACTCTAGAATCTTCTGTTAACTACTATGTGGAATTTGAAAATTTAAGACCACTGCATTGATGTGTGTTTGGATGTTTTATAGGAAATTTTATAGGAA
This sequence comes from Solenodon paradoxus, assembly GCA_004363575.1. Classification (NCBI taxonomy): domain Eukaryota; kingdom Metazoa; phylum Chordata; class Mammalia; order Eulipotyphla; family Solenodontidae; genus Solenodon; species Solenodon paradoxus. The sequence continues at coordinate 54,997 of RJWH01003111.1, forward strand.
AATAATTTATATGTGGAATAATAGAGAATTTTCAGGAAGAATCATAGGCATGATATAGTGAAACCTTTTTTATTTGCATCCTATGTTATGTGCATATGTATGTATATCTTATATATAGATATATGATGTTATTGATGCTTCTTGAGTTTTTAAAGCCCTATAATTTTATTTTTTTGTCTTGAAACCAATGATTCTCTGTAGATTATTGTGTAGGCCACGTTTTATTTTTGAACTCTGCGGACTGCAGAAGACAACAGAAATTGGAGTATGAGTGAGTAGAGGGTGTGAGGGAATTTTGATAGCTTCAATGGTAATTTTCCTGAAACTGAGGGGAGAAGGGTGGGCAAGACCCACCAGGTGCCGGCACTGCTGCCTTCAGACCATTTCTGACGTGACGACACAACTGTGATTTTGCGTTTCGTTGTGGGAGTCTGTGTCTCCCGCTGTGTCCTCCTGTCCTAATACCTTCTTAGGGCCATGTGCCACCTGAAGTGGGGCTACCCCAGCCTTTCCTGCTTTGTGCTTAAGAACTTACTTGTTCTCATCACTGCTAGAGTTCAGTTAATTGAATGCCATAGTTTTATTTGCTTATTAACTAGTGCTTTCTGATAACTTGAAACTTGAATTTTGTCTGTCTCAAATTTTCCAGGTAACTTGAATTTCAACAGTCTCCTTGGAACTCATTTCTTTGACAATCCTGTGCTGTCTCTATACGGCATTCCCAAACTGGAAGGGGGAATTTCAGACAGAGCGGCAGGTTTAGGAGTCGTTTCGTGGACCTTAGATGGATCAGTTCACTTCTCAGGTCATGAGCCTGTGTCTTCTCTTCCTGTAGAAATGGTAAAGCATGGGGGCGGCCTCTGGATGGGATATTAAGGATGCTTCTATGAATCAAGTACTTTGAATGTTTCATTATGAAAACCCCACATTGGCATAGCTGCTGTGTTGTGAAGAACTGAGTGTACTCACTAAACCAGTGCTAGAGGACCAGTGGATGCATGCAAGTTTTCCCCCATTGTGTTTTCTTCATTTGCAGCAGCTTGATGTAGCTGTGCCTGCACATTCTTCCAGTTTATATTCTAGCACGAAATAGAATTTAACTTGTGAAGCTACACTTTTTTCTCCAAGTAGTACCTCAATCACCAAATGCTGCTCGTTTGTGTTTGACGTGGCTTCTGCACACGTTTCTGATGTTTCAGGAATGTTTAGACTTCGTTAGTATGATTTTTAGACATTTTATCTTTATGGTTTCAAATGCATGTGACTGATACCACCAGCCTGATTTGTGAGAAGCATTGCAGAGGTTACATTAAATAGAATGGTAATTACTGTTTGTTTCGATCGACTTCTGTGTAGGAGCAAGAATGTTAGAAATAGCCACGTGCCTGCATCTGGGGCTTTCCTGGTATGAGAAATTGCTTCTGTTGTGCTTTTGTTTGTTTTTAGTGGCTTATCCCAGTTGAAACATTTAAACATTTCCCTTGGATTGTGGGGATTTATCTTGGGCTAATGCAGTATTCATTCATTCAGACTGATCTTTACTGAGTTCTTGCTATTATGTTTAGGCTTTGTTAGGGACTGAAGCTGCAAAAGTAGAAGGAGGTAGGTCTTTGAGATGAGCATTTAAAGGACAAAGGGTTTTCCATGGCTGGTGGGGGAGGGTGTCCCTAGCAGAGAGCATCAACCTTTCAGCATAATGCCTCATTGATAGCTGTGTGCAGAGGTGAGCCAGAGAAACACTTGTCAGGGGTGCTGCTTTGGTGGCAAATAAGCACAAATAAGTAAGGAAAATATGGTCAAGAGGGATGACTGGTGGCACTTGGGCAGCGGACCTTTCCTAGGTGGCAGGCCAACGAGGGTTAAGTGCCTCGTTTTTTAAAGGGTTCGTTCTGAATTCTGAAGAATTAATGGCGATCGCTGGAGAGGAGTGGAGAGCATGTCCAGACATCAGTGGGGTGGTGAGCATGCAGGCAGGCACGCTGTGTGCTCTGCTGGTGGTGCTGCTCCTGGTTATCCGCTGCTCCTTCTTGCCTGCTTGGGCACGGCCTTGACTGCCTGACGTGCCAGCGGTGCTTGCTCCTCTGAGCAGAAGCTCTAAGTCCCGTTCTCAGATGCTTTTTGGGACCAAGTCCTCTGCTTCTGTCCTTGTTCTTCCCTCTTGCCTGTATGTCCCAGGCTGAGCTAGTTCTTTGAACAGAATGAAGGAGCCTGGAATGGAGTCCCAGCTTCCCAGCTACCCAGAGTGCTGTGTTATAATGAGAAAGAGATGAAACTTGGTTGTCATGAGCTGCTGAGATCTTAGGTTCATTTGTTTTCACAGCCTAATCTAGTGATGGAAAGTTGCTCTCGAGTGTGTGCGTGTGTGTGTGTACCCTCATCTCTCAGGGACTAAGAGCCAGTTGTTGACTATGAAACTGGACATGTTTCCTGGACCAGTTTCTCGTGAGCCTTGTAAGCCAAATTAAGAATGTTCTAGATGAAAGAAAACAGTGAAGTTTGCAGTTCAGCAAGACCTCCCATCACAGTCCGAAGGTATGGGGACAATGAGCCCAGAGGCCGGAGTTGCACAGGTTATGTGGCTTGTCTCTGAGATGGGGATCTAAACAAGGGGAGCAGTTCTTTTAGACAGTGAGAATGAAGTTCAGAAGGTAAAATTGGGGATTGAGAGTGATAAGGAGACTTAGAAAGAACGGAAGTAACCTGGGTGATCCCAGCTGTGGGCTGCCTACCTAGCCAAGCAGAAGTTACAGAATCCAGGGCTAGATGAGTTGTGGGCGGAGAAGTGAGTCTGGAGCTGTATCGCTGTGCTTGTGAAGTCTCAGGCAGAAGTTTCTGCAGACAGCTCACAGGTGTCCCGAAGGACTAGACTAGACTACTAGAAAGGCGTGCAGAGAGGGAGAAGAGGACAGGAAGCTGGAGCGCCCCAAACTCGGGTGGAGAGGGGAACTGGTCAGACACACTGAAAGAGAGTGGCCAGGATGGGAAGAGTCAGCGTTGGGTGTCTGCAAGTGTCGCCTGCTGCACTCTCATGATTTAACCACCGTCTAGTTCTGCCTCTCTTGCTTCCGGTCCTCTTAAACTAGTAACCCGCGTTTTTGTGTAGCTGCCATTTGCCCTTTTAGGGCCTCAGAGGCTCTCTGCCTCTTCCTCGTCCCTCTCTGCTGGTACCAGTTAATTTTTCTTCTTTCCTTAGTTCCTTGGTTTGAATCCATATGATTCACTTCTTGACATTCTAAGTATTTTTATGTTGGAGTCCGCTTATTTTTTTCCGATGAAAGATGGGATGTGATGCACCCTGGTGGAGTAGTGGTTAGGTCAGTTGCCTCTGAAGCATGCAGCCACATACCCCTGAGTGCGAGTCTGGGTCTGGGAGGAAACAACCAGTGCGAACAACTAAGTGGAAATAAAAATAAAGTGCTTATTCCTCCCTCCCTTCCTGTCAGCCTGCCTGCTGGCCTTCATTCCTACCTGCACCTTTCCTTTAAAAAAAAATACTAAGTATGGGACCATTATCTTGAGATTACGAAGACAAATTGATAGTGACTGTGGTTGATGGAGTATACTTATTTATCCTATATTGACTTGTTAGTACAAACTCTGCATACTCGTTTGAGAAATAAACGTTTTGCTGACATTGTGGATCACACGCCAGTTTTTAGGAGGGAGTTCATGGTGGGTCTGGTTTCTGGAAACTTTCTACTTCCCCTTCTCTCCCCTTCTCCTTTACCAGCATTCCTCAGAGGAGGTCTGCTGTGCACGTGGGTAGGTGATGGATGCATCTCTTAGGGAATTAGTGAATTCTGATCAGTAAGGACCACCTATTACATACAAACTCAGCAGGAGAAATTCAAAACCTTTCTTTAAGGGCTCTAAAGTCTGGCCCTACTCTGCTTTATGTATTTTAGAAGTTGAGTGGTTTATCTCGCAGCAAACATTTATTAAATTTGCATTCGCAGATGCTAGAGACTTGATAGCTCATCATTCCAACTACCAGTTCATTCTGGGAATATGCTGCTACTTTTCACCTAGTGCTGGATCTCGTAATTAGAGTCTTGTTTTAAAACTTCTGTTTCTGACTAAGGTGAGGAGGAAAACCTACTTGGCATGGTGTCTGTTGAAGACAATATTTTTACATCTGAGTGGTAAGTGACCTACTTTTATTCAAAAGGAAGCTAAAGACAGGTTTTATAATAGATGATATGGAGAAGAACCTGTATTTTAAGAAGATAGGTGGATTTAAAATTAGTTTTTGAATGGCATCTTTATAAGCCCCTTCTTCCCCGTTCTAGCTGTTCAGGGAGAGACGCCATTAAGAATTTTAGAAAATTTCTTTACTAGTTTTGTTCTGTACACTCAGAAGTGAATGTGTGTAACTGGATTTTTTTTTTTTTTTTACAAAAATGGGATCATTTGATAGATACTTTCTGCAATGTACTTAGTCAAGGAAACCCTTCTACATGTATGTATTTAGCACAAGCATTTATATACACACATACACACATATGTAATTCCCTATTTTTAATAGCTGTAAATATTCCATGTACTAGTTGTTTTCTTAACCTCTGTTCAGGAACGTTTTGACGACCCTTAGAATATGCTCTTTCAGTAATGTTGCTGCAGACCGTTTGCAGCTCTCTCTTCATACTCGTTTGAGCGTTTCCCAAAGGAGATTTCTAGAAGTAGAGTTTGAATCAAAAGCTATACATGTTGAAAATTCTGTTTGGCTCTGCAGACTGTTTACCTCAAAAGGCCTGATATATACCCCCATGGTTGTGGGGCTTGAGAATTAGACTTCTTTCCAGGGACAGATAGTCTGTTCACAGTGGAGGTGCTGCGTCGCTTCCTTTTTCTGTCAAGTACCTGCTGAGGTAGATGCTGGGATATTTGTTTTTATCGTAAGGATTTGTGAAAATACTTTCTATAGAACATCAATGTTTTAGCAAAACTGTGTTTATAAATGTTTTTTCCTAGTTAGTCGTTTTAGTTTTCTAATTTTATGGTGTCTTTTGTCATTAAGTGGATCATTTGTTACGAAAAGTAACTAAAAAAAACAAGGGACACTTATTTTTAAAATCCTGAATATCTTAGCTGAGTTAGAGTGATAGCTAATACTTCTTTCCTTTTACTTCATTTTGCTTGTAGTAATTATTATCAGAGTTTGGGCAGGCCTTTCTCTTAAGCCAGACTAAAGTCTGTTGTGCCCTCCCATTAGACTTAACTGTATCAGCAGGAAACTTGCATATATGTAGATAAGTTTCTTCATCTTTTAATGTTGATTAATTTGAATATTTTGTTTTAAATCTAATTTTTTTTTTTTTTTTGTAAAGGAGAGGCTTAGGCAGGAATGAAGGAGAGTAGGCAGGAAGAGAGACAAGGAAGAAGCATTTTAATTTTATTTTTTACATTTTACTTAGTTGTTCATCTTGGTTGCTTTCCCTGGCCCTGGGATGCAAATTCACTGCAGACCCGGGACCTTGGGATGTCTGTGGACTGTGTCCAACCCCTGCTTCATCCAGGCATGTGCAAAATTCCTTATTGTTAATATTAATATAAAAATGTTAAATAGATTTTTCTTTAGTGATTTCTTTATGATTTTTTTAAAGAGGATATAGTGGGATAGTTTTCTTTCTTTTTTTTCTTTTCTGCATTAAGTGAATTTAGGCAAAACTCCGAAAACCAGAGCATGATCTTTTGAAAGTTCAAAAGTAAGCCACTTGAGAGTTGTAAACAGTTAACGCTAGTTCACTATTCGGAACGTTTTTCTAATTAATTCTCTGTTTGTTGTAGTGCTATATGTATTTTTTAAATTTTGTTAATTCTGCAAGTATCACAGTAAGGAACGTAAATGAATAGGTTAAAAAGGATGGTTATCATGCAAAATAAAAAGAAGTGGTTTTGTTTCTTGGTATACCTGAAAGAGTCTTCTTGCGGTTGGGGAATGGTGGAGTGCTACATGCTGGGATAGGGCGGTCATGTTCAGAACTCCGAGGTAGCACAGACCAAAACCTTGTTACCTGTGCGCTGACAGCTCTTTCTGCCTCGTTAAGTAAGACTGTCAGTTATTATGCATTATTTTGTCACTTTGGTTATTTGGTTGATGTGAACCTGCTGCCTCTAAAAGAAGAAAGCAGTAAATATGACTGTTTTCTGCTTCCTTTTTAAACTGTTAAATTTTAAAGATGAAAGTTAAATTTTATAATGTTTTCATTTCTGTTGTACCCTAGTGAGGCCACCTTTACCAAAGCCTCTCATCTAAGTCACCTTTGCTTCACGGTGCGAATCCTGCCATGGTTTCTGACCTCTGACATTGGCATATCAGCACTTGGTCGCACCCTCCATGAATGAAACTCGTTCTCCGCGTGGCCTCAGGACTTCCCTGCTCCTGTTTGCTGAGTGGAGGGACCTGCAGGGTCCACCTGCGTGCTTCTCTGTCCACGTGGACCCCAGAGGTGCCATCTTGCCTTCTTGCGCTTTCATGTACAGATGTGTCCCAGCCTTTTCTCTCTAGGTTTGTTGGTTGCCCTGAACTTAAACTGTGTCTAAAACATAGTAAAACTCTAATGAAAACTCTGACTTCCCATCGATCCACTCATGTCTGCTGCTCCTACCATTTTTTCCTCCATGTTCGTGAACATCTGGCAATTCAATTTTATCAGCTGCTTATACCCATCGTCTTGCAGTCATTCTTGATACCGTTTTTTCTGTCTGTCAGCCCTCATGTCTGTCAGCAGCTCTCCCCTCAAACCCTTTCCTCTTCTGACCGCGTGTTAGTGCCACATTGCTTGCCCGGGCCCAGCCTCCTCTCCCTGGGCTGTCCCAGCAACCTTTCACCTAGTCTTTTATTTTTTTGGTCTTCTGTTCCCATCATCTATGTTTGTCCCCTTACTCTGTTTCAAACACAGAAACACAATTCTAAACATTAAGTAATGTAATTATCAAACTTTTGATGACTTCTTTTTAAGGAAAGGTGCAGGCAGGCAGGAAGAGAGAGAAGGGAGAAGCACTTTATTAATTGTTCATCTTGGTTGTCCCCCCAGCTCCTGGTCTTGAACGCTGGTCCTTATGATGTATATGTACTACGCCACAGTGACTTTACCTACTAGGCCACTAGGGTGTACCCTCGATGGCTTTTATATGACTCAAAAGTCTGCTTGACCCCACCTGATGCCCTTCCTTCTGTCCACACTGGTCTTGCTGATTTGCAGACTTGGGCTTCTGCTGGGGTTTTATCCTTTTCCTGCTTGCAGTGCTCGTTCCCGTACACACAGCCTGCTTCTGCCTTCAGGGACTTTTGATCCCCATCTGTCGTTATTGTGTCTCCTGCTACATTCTAAGTTCCTTGAGAATGGAAGTTATTTTGTTCCTGATTCTGTCTCCATAGCTTAGCGTTGGGAGAGAAGGTAAATGAGGATGTGAGAGCGGTGACGATTTAAGTGGAAATAAGTGTCCTGTTCTCTAGGCTTAATGTCTATTCCGAGTAGCCTAACCATATTTCCTTGAAATAAAGACAGGACATTGGGATGGCAAAAGCAGGGCGGATTTATGTAATATTCCATGTTCATGAAAAAGTAAGATAATAGAGAAGTTTTGTTACATGAACATATTGAGATAACAATTATTCTTCAGTGACAGGATTCATACAAAAATTTAGGTGGACATTTCACCATGATTATACCATGAATATTTCTCTGATGACATAATCTTATGCAGCAGATTTCCGTCTTTGAGCACTTTACCATGACACAGTTTTGCTTTACAACTGCATCGCCCTCATTGTCTCAACACTCTATTTAGATTTCTCCTTTGACCACATACTGTTCATGACAGAAAATATGCTCTTGACAGGGGCTGTGCTTCCTGGAAGACAAAATAAACTTTATAATGGTACAATGGCCTTGAAAGTCTAGGCTTTTTCACTCTTTTCAGAAAAAAAAAATCTGTATACAAATGGCCAGGACTGGCTCAAGGAATTTTGGTGCCTTAGGCAAAAACCAAATCCTGGTGTATCTACATGTCCTAGCTAAAACACATGGCACTTTTGCCATCTCAGTGCCAGAGATAACCCCCATGGTGCCAGAGATAACTCCCCATAGTACTTACCTGCAACTGAACCATGATGGTGCTCGATGTTCTGCTCCTGTTGAAGAAACGGGGCTGGGGGGGAATCATCATCTCACGGAGCGGGGGCAGCAGTAGCAGCCTCAGCCCACTGCCGTCATCACTGACAAGGGTGGTCTTTAAAGCAGGGCGAAAGGACAGCTGCTTTGGGGCCTCAACAGACGGGAACCGGGACAACTCATCTGCCCTTTTTCCATGTTAAAGAGCCGGGTTTACGAAAATCGAGGCATACTTGACATTTATATTAATATACAGGGAAGTTGGTACTGTCCTGTCTGAAACGGCACATATGGTCAGCCTAACTCGTGAGTCTTTTTTGGCTAGTAAATGACCCTTTTCATTTCTTTTTTTGTCCATACTACAGAATGTTTAATTTTTTAATACAACTTCAAAATGTTTTTGTGAAGTGAGCCCTTTGAACTGACTCTGTCACAGCTTTGGAAATCTGACCTGTGGTTTTGGTTTTAGTTTTTCCCTCTCTTGTGGAAAACACTCCGCCTTTCCTTTCTTGAGAATCATTTCTGGAAGCTTAGAGAACCTTTGTCCTAAAGAACTCTGGCTAGTTCCTTGTAGACTGTCATTCCCTGCAGCCTGCCTCCTTTATTATGGGAATAGCACCTTGAAACTTGAGCCTCCTTCTCAGGCTGCAAGTTTTCTGAAGGCCTCCTTGAATTTATTAGTCCTGTCATGGTCACCTCTCTGATGACCGATTACTTGTTTAGCAGCAGCTTGGGTGCCACAACCAGCCTGTTATTTTCTTTAATTCCCAAATCCATAAGGAAGGTATTCTTATTGTCTATGCTTATTTCACCTGAGTGAGACCCAGAACATTTAGGAAATTCGGTGCACCCTCGTGGCTCAGAAGTTAAGTCTGCGGCTGTGGCGGAGCAGCCCTAGAACTGTGGTTCCAGACCTGGGCCTAGGACGAAACAACCAAAATGAACAACTAAATAAATTAAAAAATGCTTTTCCCGCCTCTCTCTTCCTACCTGTCTGCCTACTTGCCTTCATTCCTGACTGCTTCCTTTCTCCTTAAAATAAACAAAAATACAGTCATAGCAAAAGGCCTAGTCCACCTTTCCTTTCTCCCCTTTTACCTCTCCAGCAATAAACTAATTTGAAGTTGCTAAATAATTACTTATATTTAGTGTTCCACAGTATTCTGTTATCTAAATGAACTACAGTTTGCCTTTATCCCCATTAGGGAGAATTTTTCTATTGTTAAAAATGTGAATTTAATGAACACCCTTGTTCTTGTCTCCTATACTTAAGAACACTTTATGGTAGATACCTAGAAGTGTGATTTCTGGGTTATAAGCCATGCTCAGATTCTAACTTACTAGGTTATGCAATTCATTGGTCTCTGAGATAGTTATATCAATTTATATTCCAAATTTTAGAATTTCTAACATCTTCAAATATTCAGATTTTTATAAGCTCAAATTTATGAAATAATTATTACTTGAATATATAGTACCCTTATTTCAGTGAGTGAGCCTTTTTTCTTACGTTTATGGTCATTCTGATTTTCTGTTTGAATTAACTGTTTATAAGTTTTGTCCATTTTTTTCGATGAACTATCTGTCTTTTTCTAACTTACTTGCAGAGATGCTTTCTAAATTCTGCATACAAATCTTTTGTACGTTATATATGATACAGGCATGCTTTTTTATGTTTTTCCACTTTTTACAGTGTTTTGTCATATAGACTAAAAATTTTAGAAATATAGTTGGGTTCATCAGTCTTGAAGTTTTACAGTTTTTCTCATGGATGAATATATTACATATTTAATTCTGAAAGTTTTACAGTTTGACTTTGTACATTTAGATATTAACCCAACTGGAATCTCTCTTTGCAATACGGTGGAGCCCCACCTACCCTCCCACTGCCAAGTGCCAATTATTGAGGAATCCATCCCATACACTTGTTCTGGTCTTCCCTCTTGGGTTTTGTCTGTCTTTCTGTTTTCTAAACTCAGTAGTATTTTTAAGAGGGTTTTTATTTTGTATTCTGTCATTTCACAGGTACTTACTTACTGCTGGTTGACCCTAAAGCTGGATCTGGGAGTGTTACCTCCCTCTTTTCCTGCAGTAAGGCCCCAGGCAGTGTGTTCGTTCAGTGGTTAGAGTACGCCCTCTGGGTTTAAATCGCCTCAGTAGGAATTCTGGCTTGTGATGGCCACCCGCTGGCTCTGCGGGAGACCCAGTCCCTCTGCTGTAAGACAGGAACCAGGCTAGGACCAGCCTCCTAGGTGAGATTGCTAGGGTTCAATTAGCCACTGCCTGCAAAGCCCTTAGCACAACTTTTGGCTCAAGCTCGGCACTTCCTTCTGTGCCAATAGAACGTATTTAGGATGGACACCTGCATGTGTTAGATACTCTGATTATTTGTGTTGTATCATTGACTTTATTCTTTGTGTTTTTTCTTTCCCAGTTTTGTTTAGTTTGCTCTTTCTTGTTCATCTCAGGATAGAAATTTAGATCTATCTGCTTACTCTTGTATCATCTGATGTTTTTGTGGGGTTGGGGAGGTTTCTAGCATGAACTTCAGATGTAGTAGTATGTTTTAGGTTGATTGTTTTCTATACCTTAAAGTGGAAAAAAATCTTACATGTTACTGTTTCTTTTTTGTGTGCTATTCTCTCTTGAAATGGTGATTTCTTTAAAAAGTATTCTTAGAAGATATTTCACAATAGTATAATTTTCTATATACAAACAGAGTCAATGATTTTAAGGTTTCCATTTCACAAAAACTAGTATTTCTTATCATCTTTTGTGTCTTTGTCTTTTGAGCTCATGACTATGATGTATTCCATTCATTATCTAAAGAATTTATTCCAGAATGCTTTTTCAGTGTATGTGTTAGCTTGGGGTGTTCATTGAATAGTGTGGGAGATTCTCAAATAGGAGTTGTGAGTGTGCTGTTTCAGTGAGCAGAATGTTTCAAAAACATTAAATGAGAATCTTCTTTACTGATTGTTTCTTTTCATGATAATCTTTTGCAATTATATTAAGAAAATTTCTCATTTGAACAGTGAGCTATTCCTGTCATGTCACTTTGCCCCTCACAGGGGTTCTGTGTTCTTTCTCTAAATCAGTGCAGTTGGAAAATCCTACACCACCTTAACTGCAGCCCGCTCTGAAAGTTGCCATGCTGATCTCTGCAGCTCACCTTTTGTTTTTCTTTTGCCTGGTACCAGCAACATTCCAGTCTGCTGTGGTCATTCGATAACGCACAGCATGAAACAGGAAGAAGGTACTGGTTGGCACCAGGTGCTGGGGTCAGGTTCCCTCACTAAACCAAAAGAGAGAAGGTTAAATAGTTGCACCCAAAGTATTTAGCTTATGAAATCCCAGTCTATAGGCAATAATAATCAAGTCACTATTTTCATATCCTATCCAAAAATTACTGTTTCTAACTACTTCATCTCTATCCAAACCCCCTCTTCAAGTGTATTGTCTAAAACCCGAAAGTCTTTAAGATGTGGAAGGACTCAAATCACTGCCAGTTTTGAAATGTATTGCTGACTAATGCAGTTTTATATCAGAGAGTTGAAGCTGTTTTTAAATTAGTTAAGTTGCTTGAGGTTTCAAAGCAGGCTGAGGACTGTGAATTTAAATTTTAGTGTATTATAAAGATGTAGGTGGAAGCATTTTGAGTGTAGGAAGTTTCTGTGAATCAGCTGCCACAGTTGGAGTATTTACTTTGATGTGAAAGTTACTGTAAATACAAGTAAATGGTAGTTTGCCAATTTGTGTTTATCATTTGTATGGTGCATTATACAAATGCACCATATTTAATTTTAGAAACTGCTTTTTAATATTTCTTATGTTTAAAGAAGATTCTTAGTGCAAATTTAAGAAGCACGCTATTAAATGAGCTTCCCCATGTGTTTCTTCATGGGTTTTCTTTCAGATTTTATAATACTGGGTCTATGTCCAGGAACATAGTTACTTTCTTTGAACAAAAAGTTCCTCAAGGTTTTATAAATGTTGATTTGGTTAGAATAGTTAGATCATTGGAAATGATTTGAACTTTCCGACATTGTGTTTCAAAAATAAAATTATGAATGTTGTAAAATGTCATTTTCCTATAAAGCTTAATTTTTATTTCATACGTAGTATATACTTTTAATATATGCTGCATTGTTTTTTGCTTTTGTGTTTTGTTTTGGTAGATAGAGGGTTATGTACCTTGCAAACTAGTTCTTGTGTGCATTTAAGCACTTGAAACTTGGCAGACGGGAGGCGGTTTTTATCAGGTACCCTGTTTGTGGCAGGTGCCTTTGTGTACTGTAAATCCTGGGTAGCCGAAGAAGCCCTGGGGAACAGTCACCCCTCCATGATGAGACAGGAAATGAGAGCATTCAGGTGTCCTGCCCAGAGCCACGAAGGTCACTCTGGCCCTGTACTTGACTGTCCGTTTCCCACTCGACCCCACACACTCGGGGCTTGCTCAGCGCAGCAGGGGCATATTGGCCTGTTTATGGGATCAGAGTCCTTGAATTTCTTTCTAGAGCATCTGCATCTTATGAAACTGGTTCATTTATATTTGGTTTGTAATTATAACTTAATTATTTTCATGTTAAACGTTTTAGTAAGAAAAAGATGAAACTCGATTATTTTCATTTATCCACAGACAAGAATTTTCAAAATGTTGTCATTCTTAGTTTATTATTTGTTGTTCTTTTTAACTAAACTCTTTGAAAGCAAATCCTATAAACTCATGTTATTTCTCCTTTATTCCAGTCTGCATTCAAAAAATCTAATCAGTAATTCTGTTAATACAATGAACTATGATATCTTATTATTTAATATTTCCCATACTCATATTTCCCTGATTCTTTAAAAATTGTGTTTTTATCTAGCTAGTTTTTTATCTGGCTCAGGGTACAAACAGTGTCCACACATACATTTCGTTCTCTCGTCTCTCAGTCTCTAGAACATTCTAGCCCTCTCCCACTTCCCTTTTATTTTATGCCATAGACTTAACTTCTAAAGACAGGCTTAATTTTCCTGTAAAAGGTCTCCATTCTTTACATGCCTTTCCTTTCCCCAAGGTGGTGATGGTGTTTGACTTGTTTCTGCAGGTGCAAAGCCTTGAGTGGTTCAGGTCCAACTCTTGACAAGCCCATTCGTATGGTTGCAGGAGGGGCAGAATAGGCCACACGGCCCATGTCTGCCACAGTCTTTCACCCGAGTTTGTCCTTGAGGAACTTTGCTTAAATTGAATATTGGTTACAGAAGAGTGATCCTGATTCTGTCACTGCTTTCGCATTGTTGACTGGACCTCTAACAACATGGAAACATGTTCCTCATCTCAGCTGTAGGGAAACTAATGAATTCCGAATGCATTCACTTTCGTTGCCTGTTCCAGGTTGAGGGAGTTGGTGTCGCCCTAGTTCCCTGCAGTGGTGACAGTCGTTTTGATTTGGTTTTGGCTCTCCCGTTTTTCTTTAGCAGCATCAAGACCTGAAGATTTTTAATAATATATTCCGTGTTTCACTCATGATGCTGGGCTTCAACTTGTCCCATATTGGAGCAGGTGCACCTCTTGGTTGGATCTTTTGAATGAGCTGAGAACTTTGCTGTTTTCTGACATAATAAGATGTCCCAACCTCATCTTGTGCATGTTCTGACCTAGACCTGGGTGAAGCCGTTTCCCCAGGGGCCTGGCTCTTCTTGGTGGAAGATAATGTTTAAAGGACCGCCATCGGGATGCTTGAGACTAATTCTTAGAGCTTGTGCCAATGTTACGGATAACATTGGGACTTCTAAATAAGGGTAATATTCCTTTCAAGATACTTGTCCTTAAAATAGAGTCCACTAGGAGTCAAATGAAAATACTGTTTTCTAAAATCACTTGAAAAAAATATTTTCTGTGATGGTAATATAACCAGCTTGATTTAGAGGAGACATTGATTTGTTTGTTATAATTTGTAGTGATTACTTTTTGTTAACATTTTTTTTTAACCAAGTACATGCTGGTTGACCCTCTCAAGGAAGGTTTTTTTTTTGCAGATCTGGTCAAGCACACTCTGTGTGTGTGTGTGTGTGTGTGTGTGTGTGTGTGTGTGTGTGTGTGTGCATTTCTTTCCAGCCCTTCCTGTGAAAGGTGCTTCCTCATAAACTGTTGTCTCCCTCCTTTCAAAGAGCACCCCCCACCATGCTATGTCATAGTATAAAGAGCTTCCTCATTCCATTTATTGGCAGCATTTTATTCCATTGTGTGACTCTACCAGAGTTTATTCAACCAGCCCTCTTGCTGGATCACTTCCAGACTTCTTCTATAATAAACATTGCTACAGTGAAGAGGTTTTTGAATTAGACATTTCACATTTTTGACTAGTCTGTCTTTGGGATAGGTTCACAAAGGTAGGATTGTCAGGTCAAAATGTACAACCCAATTTTATTGGATCTTCTGTGAGGCTGTTCACCCTTTTTCATATTTGAGTCATCCATATGCACCTCTTTGTAAATGGTTGAAAGCTTTTTTGCTCATTTTTCACTGGGTTATTGGTCTTTTTCTTCTCAAATTTTAGGGCTTACATATTAGAGAGTCTATTTTCTGTTAGATGAATTGGATATATTTTTCCCCAGCTTCACTTTTCCTTGGACTTTGCTTTGTTGTGTGCTTTTTATTTTTGCCAATAAAAGTTTATTTTATGTAGTCAAATCTATTAATATTTCTTTAATTGCTTTATGGTGAAATGTATTTGTATCTTTGTCTATTTTAAAATGTAATATAAAAAATGTAAATCTCCAGAAAGATGTTTATTACACAGTAAAAGTTTTAAAAGCAATTTATAACCTGACTATAAATTGACACTAAAAAGATGAACTTCAGACTCTTTAAGACGTATTCTCTACTATTGTGATATGACTGAAAAGGAAACTGTCTTCGGGTGGGAATCTATGATCTCATTCATAGGAACCAGCATGACTGGTTGTGTGTGTGTGTGTGTGTGTGTGTGTGTGTGTGTGTGTGTAAGTAAAGATTAGGTTTACCAGGTTGGATTTATAAATCAAGCAAGTACATTAGTCATGATTATCTGAATTTTATCAAAGAATTCAACAATTCTTTCATCATATTCTTTATGGCTGGATCTAAGTATAACTAGATGAATGAGGAAACAGTTGAGTGATTGTACTCAAAGGCTGTTTAACAGATTAGCATCATGCTGGCAAAAAGTTATTTAGTAGATTAACCATGCAGATGACTCAAGAATTTTAATTTTACTGGAGCTTCATGTGAATTAACAATATTAGGTGGTCAGGAATAAGCTAATGTAATCTCATATTGCATTGATCGTAGGAGTAGTTTTAGAATTAGCCGTGTACTTGGAACTGCTCAGACACACATAAGGTGTACTCTGGACATGAATGTGTTCATTTGGAATTAGGTCACAGGAAGAGAACAGTTGAAGGAGCTGGATTAGATGTCGTTCTGAAGAGGTGTAAATCCGTGCTTCTAAACTAAATCCATGGTTCTTGACTGGGACAGTTGTGTCCCCTGTGGGACACAGGCAGATGGAGATGTTCTCGTCGTCACACTGCGTGGTTATTACTGGTGTTGTGTGGATAGAGACGGGGTGGTCTCGACACCCTGTGTGTGCAGCGCAGCGTAGCACCCACCAGAGTAATTGTCCAGTCCAAAATGTCTCAGTGCTGAGGCAAAGAAACTCTTTTCTCAGTCCAAACTGGTTGCAGCCCAGAACATACGCTGGAATAACTGGAGTTAAAATTTCATGAGTCAGTACTTGCCTGTTTCCTTACCCAGAGTGCTTTGTACCACATAGAAATCTATTCTATTCCATTTTATTAATAAATGGAAAAAAACAATCGTTCATAAACCAGTTTGAATGTAGGTCTAAATCATAGTAGTGGATAAAACTAAACCAATTGGAAAAGCTAGATGAGATGAATTTTGCTTTTGTTTAAGGTAGTACTTTTATACAAAGAAGGCTGTATTGATTGTGTAGACAGTAAGCTCACCAGCACTGGAGTGGTTTCAGTGGGTTTTTAAAAAACTGAGCTCTAGGAATAGAATTCATGGGGTCTTTGCACATGGATGAAAAATAATGTTTGTTGTCAATAAATTGTATTAACCTCTAACGGAAACGTAGCATTTTCTTGGCATGTGTTTATACATAAATCAGCTTCAAAATTAGAATTGATTATATGACTCTAGGTCTTACTTAGTATGTTACTAAAGGAGCACTTATGTTACTGTATCACAAACAGGTTTTAAAAAATTCTTTCATTTTATTTAATGTAATTGTTCCCCCTTGTAATCCTTTGAATTTTATTTTATGTGTTTAAACTGTTTATTCCGAGAGCAGATTCACAGATGTCACCAGACTTCCAAAGGGTCTGTGGCAAAATCATTGATAACCTCTGAACCAGATAGGTGGGTGGGTTGTTTTTGTGTATCTGTACATTTGTACAAATGTTTTTAAAGATTAGTCTTTAATCATGAGTGTGGTAATTACCCTTTTGTCCTGTGGGTTTAATGTGTTCTTTGGTTGATCACTTTTCAAATCCCCAATATACGTCAGAATGGTAGTTACTCAGATGTGGGGGGACCGTCCACTTTTAATCCCTCTAATGCTGACTCAGGGTCGTGTAGCTTTCTGACTCCATCTAGTCAAGGCAGGGCTCTCACTTGCCCTGAGAGTGCTCAGGCTGGCTGAGCACAGTGTAGGTGTGTGCTGTTGCACCTGTGGGACTGAAGCGTGTCAAAAGCATGGTCACTGACTTTCAGAGAAGGCTGTGTTTTCTGGCGGAGAACTGTTTTATTGATTTTTGTAGTGTTTAGGTGTTGGCTGGATTTTTCTTAGAGTTCTTAAAAACATCTGCTTATTCTCTGTCTGTCTCTCTCTCTGTCTCTCTCTTCTCCTCCCATTTTTAGTGAACTTGGTGTCACTTCGGTGAGCTAGCATCAAGGTGTTTAAAGCACAGACTGGCTCACATTGAACAGGTGTGCATTGTGTCGAGTTAGATATAAAGACCAAATACAGGTATTGAATAAACTTTTCCTATATGACAAATTATTGTATGCCAGGTTAGGTTCCTGCTTACAGAGTGACAGCACTCTATGGTGTCTGAACTGTTACTGTCTCCTTTTATAGGTGAGGAGAGAGACTTTATGCTGAATCTCAGTGGAGCTGGATCCGCTTAATCTGGTCACTGTGTCTGAAAAGGTAGCTCAGTAGAAAGCAATTCCATTTATTAAGTTTTACAGGAAGCGTCTTTAATTTGGACAGTCAGTTGGTTATCAGGTAATGTAATTCATGTGATTAGGAAACAGTTTGTAGGAGTTCCTAGCCCATGGAACAGTGGAGGAGGGCCGGCAAAGACCCCCGTGGGAGGGTACCCTTAGCTTGCCCAAGATACTTTACAGTTGGTAGTTCTTTCACACTCTCAGATCATTTGTCTTATAAAAGTTTTAGTAATGAAATGTGTATCATTTTAAGGACTATTCAGGAAATACTAGCAAAAGCAGTATTTGTACCAGATTCCTGAAGTCATAGCAAGTATTTCTTCTATTCTCTACGTTTCTTAACACTCAGCTGTTAACTGCACTTCTGTGAAAGTGAGTCAAATGGCTGTTGTTTTGTGTACTAGTGTCTTGTGTGCACATGTGTGTCCATGTGTATATTGAAGGCACAGCTGTATTTTTTTCTTAACATTTTGCGCAGTTTGGTGACACCAACATTCGCAGTCAGTCGTGTGTGCGTTAACATGGGCCGGTCTGTCAGATGTTGTCTCCTCCGATGGCGGTTACCATTTGAAGTTCGCATCCTGTTGCTACAGGCTAGGAAATGGATTTCAAAAAATGCTGAATGTGGTGAGCAGAGAAGTAAATCAAGCATGGTTGACCTATTTAAGCTTTAGAACAAATGGGTCTGATTAGCTTGAAAATAAAGGACGTTTGGAGCTGGTCTGGTGAGAATCTACATGTTTAGATAATAAGGCCATTCATTGATTATCAGTTTCCTTATTCAATGAGTTATTGATAAAATATTTAAAAGAAATTTTTCATCCATTCATTTTTCCTTGCATTGGCTTTCTAGTAGTAGTTATAATATAGCCATCTAAGGGTTGGTTTTTCTTTTTCTTTTCTTCTTTCTGATAAACCTTAAAATAATTTTGTTTCACAGTTGTCATTAACTCAAAATAGTGTTTCATTTCTGTTGTTCTAATCATTGGTGATATTTCTCAGGGCAGAATTTATGTAAAGTTAAATATGTACCTCTAGGGGGAAAAGAAAATCCTTATTTTCCTGTAAGGAAAAATAAACATTAAAGGAAAGCATTGATTGTTATATTGTCTTTTCTTTCCCTTTGAATTTAAATTGTTTCCATTAGCATAGCATATTGGCTCAGCTGATTAAAATAATTATAGGCAGTTACTATCATATCTGCTCCCAACAGAAATTTCTTCTTAATAATGCGATGCTCACAATTAGACCCTTTATTTAGATATTGGGTGCTTTTTATTTTAAATATTGTTTTTTTCTTGGATAATTTATATAACCATCACTAAGGAGGAAGGACGTTTCAAAGAAGATATCTATCTTCATAGCTTCCTGCGACAGTATTACACTATTAGCCCTGTCGTTATGATTTCATGGCTGTTCACTACAAATTTAGTTAAAGTTTTGTTTTCAGAGTTCTTATCAATTGACAAGTCACAACAGGGAGAATCAGATATTGTTACTGGAAGCTTCAACTTAAATTTGTTTTTATTATGTGTGAAGCATGTTAGAGTGTGAAGGAGGAGGACCTAGAAACTAAAAGAAGAGCAGTTTCCTCAGACAGAAAAGCTGCCTGTAGTGGGAGAGGCCAGGATGAAGGAAGCTGTTGAGCAGTGGTCATGACCCGGGTGGATTGCTGGCTGCTTTCTTTACTTTGTTTACTCTCCACACAAGCTTATTCTTTTCACTTTATAGTGGAGGAACTTTGAACTTTCGTAGATGTTAACTCACTCTAAGACAGCTATTACGTTGACATGCCCACATGTTCCTGTCCTGCCTCTAAGCCTAGATTTTTCCAGGGACCTGCAGCGGCTGGAGGCCAGGTAACGTTGGCGGGGGGCCCCGTGGCCAGTGGTCTGTGAACCCAGCCTCTGCTTCCACTGGCAGCTGGCTGTTGGGGGCGCACCTGCATCTGAATGCACCGTGGAGCTCGCCAAGCCCCTACCGCGTTCTTACTCTTACTCATGCATCTGCTTCTTCTGGAAGACCTCTTGTGCCTGTTATCAAGAAAACACTCAGCACCAAGCTCCTGCAGGCCATGCGGTGACTGTTGGAAAGGCAGCAGGGCACGCGATTGACAAGTTCTGGGGTCTCTCGATTGACAAGTTCTGGGGTCTCTCGTGGTTGCATCTCAGCCCTCCTGCTAGGCAGGCTGTGTGATTATAGCTAATTATGCAACCTCTTGGGACTGGCTTCCCCTGTTCCTCCCCCAGTGTGGGGATGGTGATGGTGTCCAACTCCTGGTTGTGGAATTAAAGGCTGAACTCTTAGTGTTTGGCCCTGGGATCCCTTAATGGGTATTAGGATAGTTACTGCTTGTTTGTTCCATTACTCCCACCTGGTTTTTAGGTTCAGGAACTTGGTTTTGTCAGTCTTCTCAGGTGTGATAAGATTCTGTGGACTTACTCACACCAGACAGACTTATGATTAATTATGAATAATTGAGCAGAACACTAATTACTCATTTATTAAGGTTTATTAAGGGACTCTCCCACTAACAACTATATTCAGGTATTCCCATGTGTAGATGTTAAGTACCAAGTAAACTCAGTCAGTAGTGTTTTAATAATACTTATTCAGTGCAAATGAAATGAAATCAAAGTTAGTTTTTTATAGGTTACTTTATTTAGGATTGATAGAACCCGGGGAATTGTTTCTTTAACAACATCAACAGAAATTAGACTTCTCTACAGACAGGAATGCTATTGTTTACTGGAGACACCCTCTAGTTACCCTTGGGTTTTCTTTCTTTCTTTTTTTTTTTTTTTTTTCCACTTATGTCAACATTTTATGTAGTGTCAGTAGTTGACTACATGAGTCATGGAGAGTTTATATTTGCACTTTGCTTTTTTTTACTAGAAAGGAGAGTTAGCTCTCTGTAAGGGCTGTTCATGAAGATGATTAAATTCGCTCTCTCCTCCTTTCCAGGTTTCCTCTACCAGTTCATTCTTGATTCTTTCCTCTGTGTTGTTGCTGACTTGGGCATTCCTTTCTAGACACTGATGATGCATTTGTTTTTTCTGGTTCTCTAGTAATTTGGAATGATTCGTTGACAACTGTCAGAAAAATTGGTGCTTCCGTGTTTTTGGGACCTGTTGTGTCCTCATCGCAAATGGTGTAAAGCTAGTGTTAGCAAAATGGCTGTGTACCATGGATCTTAATTTGCCCTTCTTCTAAGGGCGCGCCTACTGTAGAGTCAGGTCGTTTTGCCAATTTTTTTTTTTTTTTTTTTTTTCCGAGACTTAGCTAGAATGTAAAGATGATTTCGGGGTGATAGAGGTGAATGTATCAGAACCCCGAGCTAAAATTGATGCTTATAATAAAAACTTGACTTTATAAAGCCGCATGGACAGTGATTTCTGCCCCAGCACCAGCGGCAGATGTGGGTAGAGCAGCGTGGAACCGGGGATGCGGCGACCGGCCGGTGCAGCAGTGAGAGCCTGGCCCGCACACTCGCGGACGTCACCTTTCCAGCTCAGGCGTCAGCCACACGCTTCGTCCTGAAAAGGTGGGGTTGCCAGAGTAACAGGTGGAGCAGACAGGCCATCAGCTTAACGTGCCTCACCAGGTGACCCGGGCCAGACAGAGAGTCAGTTTGTGTAATTTTGAGAGACCAGACCAGGACTCATAGCCCTGTTTTGCTAACCCTTCTTCACCCAGAATCCGTGGCCGCGGGGCGTTTCTGTGACACTCATGCTGGTCATCCTGTTGCCCCGGAGCGGTGGCAAGTGGAAGGGCGCGCTGCCAGCCCAGCGGAGCAGGGCTTCGGGGCCTGAGATGTCCCTTGTTGTCTCCTTCTCTGGTTCAACGTGTGTATAGTTTGTACAGTTAACCCCGTTTGTTTTTCAGATAAATACTTCTTAGATCATAATTATCATTGATGTTTAGGCCACTAGATTGGGGGCACGCGGAGAAAAGATGAGTTTTAGCGAGCTTTGAGTCACCTGCAAAGACTGACTTCTGCGGTTGGGACACCATCTGAGGGTGACTCGATCTGACTGAGTTTCAGCTGGACTCTGAGTGGACTCTGGGTTTATTTTGAAGATGGAATGACTTGTTACACTACATGTTGCCAGTGACAGGAAGTTAAGGAGGGATAAGAGGTTAAGGATGACCCAGTGGAGCAATTGCCTTTTTCACAATGCCAGCAGCAGAGGAGTGAGCTGGGCTTGAATTGTTTCCGGGAATGCCTTGGAGAGCTGTGCTGTTTTCTGTGTTCGGGGAAGTAATGGGGTAACAGGAGCTGTAGCCCCACTCCTCCCACAGGTAAAGGGTAACCTGAGAAACAAAACCAGGTTCTCTCTGAGGCAGTGGTGCCCAGCCTGTGGGATTCTAACCAAGGTCTTCAGCAAAGGGCCTGAATACTCATTTGAGTTCAGCCCAAATACACAGTGTTCTCACTGAGTAACGGGAAACAGTGCGAAGACCATCTCCCAGTAGCTTGGGCTTCAGCTTGCCTTCTGTCACTAGTCCTTGGTTTGGAATTCCATTGTATTTTTCTTCAGAAGTAAAGGTTTTTATGAAAAATAAAAATGGATTTTCGACAACTAATTTATGCTGAAAATGAATTACAATTATATTTTGTTAAGAGTTTCCATATATTCACATTCCTGGTAGGAGTGGTGGCTGACGTTTGCCCTTAGGCTTTATAATTTATAATCTTTTTCACTTAGGCTTTATAATCTTGACAGGACTGACCTTGGGACAGGTGGGATAGACTCTGGAGCTCAGTAGTCCTGGCTTTTAATTCTGTATTTGCCACATACCTGCTTGAACAAGGTACTCAGTTTTGTGAGTGTTCATGTCCACATCTTGAAAATTGGGCTTAATGATAGCACTTACTTAACTGGGATGTCATGAAGACAGCACAGTGCATGCCACGGTGTGCGGGGCACTTGCTGAAGACTGAACAAATGCTGCCGCTCCCACCAGCAGCCAGCTGGCTACTCCACAGCCGTTGTCTTGTAATCAGGGCAAGCAAGGCCGACAGTGTGGGTGACTTGCCCCAAGTCACCTACTTCATTGCGAGGATGAAAATTCCACTGTCTCGGTCTCAGATGTTTATGAAAATGAAACATTTAAAAAAAGCGAATAGTTTTTTTCTTTTATTATTGTTGTCAAAAGTGAATCTTTTAAGGGTGTTGTTTTTCATGGAATGTATCATTTTGCTCTCTTTCAGGATTTGGAGTTCCACGGAGTGATGAGGTTTTATTTTCAAGATAAAGCTGCTGGAAACTTTGCAACGAAATGTATTCGGGTCTCTAGCACTGCCACCACTCAGGATGTGATTGAAACTCTAGCAGAGAAATTCCGACCTGACATGCGAATGTTGTCATCTCCGAAGTATTCACTCTACGAAGTGCACGTCAGTGGAGGTCAGTGTATATGGGCATTTCAGTAGAGGTGTGTCTGAGTCTTGCAAACGGGCTTTCTGAACAGTGTCACCTGTCCTGTGGCATTTTCACCATTGTTTCTTTCCAGGGGCTGGGGAACAATGGCCTACTGGCAGAACTTTGTTTTGTCTGGAAAATGTTCTTATAAAGAGTTCCTGTTCATATATGCATAGTTAGAATGAACATATTAATGTGCATGAGCTTATTTCTCCAGAGGAAGTTGCCTGGCATTCCGTAATTAAAATTGTCCAGCAATATAGGACATAGCATATATGAATGACACAGTGTGTTAGCTGCTTTGGGGGAAATCTTTCATGTAACTTACGTAGAGACTGTAATGTCATAATGAATTGTAACCCAGATAATGGTAGATGAGTATGAATCATTAATCTTGCTTTACTATTTTTGTAGTGTGGAGCAGTAAATTTTCTTTATTCCTTTGGAATAAGCAGGCCTCTGCGGAAAACACTCATGTCATTAATTTTTTCTTGTTTCAACAATTGACGTTTGTGAAAAATATACAGCAAATGACCATTTTAAGTTGCATTAGCATATAGAAATTTATAGTTTTTCATGAGTGCTTTGAAAATATCAGGCACCTTGTTTGTAACAAAAGAAAAAGAAAAGAAATTCCAGTTAGGCAGCAAATAAAGACTTACCTAAAGCACAAACTCAGTTTGAATACCTCTTAAGTTCCATCCAGAAATCCTTAAGGTTATGGTGGTGTCATTTATATAAACGTTATGAAACCTATAGTTGCCTGTAGAGGATAAACCTCATTTTGGATGTTCTGTCTCAGACTATTTGTAGACAGCTTTCAAAGAATGCAGAATTAACTTATAATTCCAGCCCTTTTTTGTCTGTGCTGCTTGGTTTTTTGAAGGCTACCAGATGAAGTCTTTGCAATAATACGTTGTAGGTGCGAGATCTAAAAATGGAATGTTTTTCATTTTCATAAGAACTTTAGAATTTGTTTCTACTAGATTTGTTTTTAGTTAAATGGATGTTATTTGTAAAAGGATGAAGCGATAAGATGTAAGGAAATGGTCTCTCTCAACCTAGATGGCTGGCCAGGATGGTGTGACCCTGTCATTCCACACCTTCGTACTCAGGGCGGTACCTCTGCCTCAGATGTGAGGCACCTGTCCTATGTGCACATTCAAAATCTTCTTTGGGTCAAGGGCCCTTAGTCTGCCAGTAATTTTTCAATGGCACCCCTATGCCAAGACAAAATGCCCAACCGTCTATTTTATTGATTAGTTAGATTCGAACAAGTTATTTATGCTCTAGCAGTTTAGTGGATATTTGAAAACATAGCATACATAAAGTGAAAGGAAAACTCAACTTTTCATTCTGTTCTTTATCGCAGTTACTCCCTAATGGGATGTGTGTGCCTGTTGGGCCAGCTCAATTGGAGCATTCTTTCCTGTCCACATTGATTTTCAGCCAGTGCTTTTAGTTTTTTGCAGCATGGTGGAAAACCCAGCTTTGCACTGATGTGACACCAGCAGAAGGGATGTCACACAGTCTGAGGTGGACAGGGGCTGCCTCAACTGGCAGTCCCTGGTATCTACAGGTGCAGCTGTTTCCCCTAAAAGTCTCCAGTGCTCCCGAGAGTGGCTGGGTGCCTTGGCACAGGCTTTCAAACCACAGCTCTAGCCCCTCTTTAACAACCCGGGAGCCACCACTCTCAGAATTCCCTTTGTGTAATTAACTGGAAAAATAAAAAGAATTCTGCTGTTTAAAGCATGGTTATGTGAACCATAGGCAGGAGGTAGCTGAAAGCACAAAGTGTCACAGGATGCTGGTGTTATTTCATTCAGCAGTCAGTCTTCCGTGCTTTCGGCTATCTCCCCTTGTTCATATTTTACTTTTATGACTTAGATTTAATAATAGTTCTCAAAAAATATACTATGAGGATTTTGATCTAGTACAAATCTTGCAGTAAGAACACCTGGATAATTTTGATTTGTGGAAGGAATTTCAAACTTATTGATCAATTCTAATTACTCTGATTTTTTATTTCTTGTTTCCAGTTACTCAGATAATTAGAATTTGTTTCTTGCATGTTGGTAATTAACAGTACTGTTTACCTAGCTGTTATGCTATTTACTAAAAGCTCAGCACGTCTATTTATCTTTTAAGTTTGTGCTCTGACACTTGCTTCCTTACCACAGTAATTCTCCAGCTGCTCCCACTGCCTTGTTGCTCGCTACCCTCCTTTTGGCACCTCCTCTGTGTGCTGACCGGGGTAATCTCTGCTGACTGAGGCTTCCTGTCCGTGGTCAGATTGTGTGGGATCTCAGCCTCCTGATCGCTGGGCTAGGAAGCCTGTTTGATTTCTAAGGAGGAGGAAGCAATACCTGAACTTGGTTCTTCACCATAACAAAGACAGGGGTGGTGGCTTCCTGGTGGGAGGGAGTAGGGATGATACCTATGGAGTTGAGCATCCAATGTGCAAGGACAGTGACCCTCTTTCAGACTGATGGGAGTCCTTGTCTGTCTTGATAGCAAGCTGTTATTAGGGGGAGAAAATCTCCAATGCTGTGCTGTCATTATTCCCTTGTTTTCCAGGCGTGTAGATGATCATTTAATTCATGGAAGTACGTTTTTGGAAGGTCCTAGATACTTTTCCCCTCCTGATTGGTTTGTAATTTTTATTTTACCAAATAGATTCTATATGCTGTGAGGAAATTGACCTAGGTCAGTGTCTGGCACTAGAAACATGGTTGCATATGCATAGCCACAAAACAGTGAATTATTGAAACTCCACCTAACATTTTGAATTACATTTCAGTCTTTCAGTAAGTACTTGAGGTGGTAACATGTCTATACAATTAAGTATATAGCAGAGAGTTGTATTAACTAGTGTCATTAAGTAACCATGACTTAATTTTTTTCTGTTTCATGTTTTGAAGAAGAAAGAAGATTGGATATAGACGAGAAGCCCCTGGTTGTGCAGTTGAATTGGAATAAAGATGACCGCGAGGGCAGATTCGTTCTCAAGAACGAGAACGATGCCGTCGCTCCTAAGGTGGGAGCCCGGAGTCCTCTCCTGGGGCAGCTCCAGGACAGAAACAGACTGGACCGGGGCTGAAATTGTTATTCTGGGAGTGCAGGCTTTGTTTGACTGCTCTTCCTAAATTAGTCTTTTGCCTTCCTCTCAGAGATTAATTAAAAGTAGCCCAACTTCTCCCTTGATCGCCCTCTGTTTTACTGAATAATACCAAATATTATGCCTCACTTTTCCCAAGAAGGGTTGTGTAAGCTTTAATTATTCAGATATTTAATGATCAAGTAATCAGCTCCAGTTTTTTTTTTCAGATTACAAAGTCAAAAATATGTTTTAATAAGAGTAGGAAGGGGAAAAAAAAAATTCAGTAAGATACTTATGTATGAACATTCAGATGCAACTTAATAGAGCACATTTAAAACCTTTCATATTATACCTGTCAGGTTAGAATTAGTGAACTTCCTTGGGATGATATAATACAGTGATCTAAAACTTCAGGGGCTAAGATGCCTGGAATTCCTATGCTTCTTGGAATACTATGAGGTACTAATTCTATGCTAAATCCACTGGCTTGAACTAGAATCCAGGATTGATAAGTGATAGCAGATGCAACTGAAGACTATTTTGAGAAAAACATCTATTCGGGTTTTCCTGTCAGGTTGGGAAAAGACTGCCATTATTCACTTTGGCAGTAGAAAATTTTTGTGTGACGCTCGTGTCCCGGTCTTGGATATATAGATGTGTTCTTGACCTCATTCTTACTGTGCTCAGGTAGCTAGTTGCATCTGTAGCAGTAGATGTATAAAGTAAGAATGGATGTCCATGTCGTTTTATTCCGTTGCATGCGATTTTCCATGGGCCGTAGATCTTCACTGTGGAGGGGCACAGTGGTGCTGGCGAGTTAGCAATGCAAATAATAACTAAAAGCAGAAGGCAGTTTGCTTTCCCAGTAATTCCTATTTTTTTTATTCTCAACTAGTCAGCCTGTTAAGTTATATATAAAAATTGATTTGTCTGTGTCACCTACTGGCAAGCCATGTTACAAACTAAGAATAAGCAAGCAAACAACATGTGGGAAAGAAGTTAGAAGTTTTTGTACGATAGTACTTATAACTGGACTTTAGAAAGCTAATTTATTATAGCTAGTCTTTACATTTCTTTTGAAGTTAAAGCATCTACAAAGTAGCTAATTATGGAAATGCTTAGTTATCTTCATGTTTTAATGAGATGTCTTTTATTCAAATCACTTTATGTAAAATATTTGCATTTTATTTATTTGAACATCACATTTCATGATCCCCTCCTCAGTTTTGCTCTTTTACTGGATTTGGTTTTTTGTTTGCTTGCTTGCTGGTCTGAATTAGGTAACATTTACACGCAGCGAAATGGGGACAGGTCTAAAATGTAGAGTTCCAAAGTTCTGACAGAGATACTCATGTAACTGGTAGCCCAACCAAGTTAAAGACCGTGTCCATCTTCTTGGAAGACTCCCTGTTTCGCCAGCTTTGTGTCTGTTGTGTGTCGTGTGCGATGACGTTAGTTTTGCGTGGTTCTGTGTAGTAACCACATAGTGATAATGCTGCCTTCTTCAGAAGACTCAGAGTAATGGACCCGAGAAGCAGGAGAAGGAAGGGGTCATCCAGAACTTCAAGAGAACACTCTCAAAGAAAGAAAAGAAGGAAAAAAAGAAGAGAGAAAAAGAGGCATTGAGACAAGCGTCTGACAAAGACGATAGACCTTTCCCAGGGGATGACATGTAAGTTTATTTGGGAATACTCCCATTTCTTTGTGCTCTCAGCCAAATGTTTTCGATTCAGCAGACCTCATTCGAAGACCAGGTCATTGAAGGGAAGGTTGATGTCAGGTACGCAGTTAACTTGGGTTTGCCGTGGCTTGTATGCGTTGAGGGCGGCCGGCTACGGGGTGCTCTCGAAGCAAAGTCGCTGGCAGAACCCTGCAGCCTCAGTCCTGCTCATCTCAGTAGTGAAGGCTTTGACTATTCTCGCCATCTGCTCCGGGCCTTTCCTTTCCATTTCTTAGGTCCTTAAGGCAGCAGTGGTTCCCTTATGTTTCTTTAAAGATGCTTAGCACCTGGTTGGGGTTGGCAAGGCTAGTGAGAAAAGTAGCGACCTTTTTATTTTATTTATTATTTTAAGGTTCAGATGCACCATCTAGTTCACTGAAGCATTGTGGGAAATCACGGTGTTTTCCGTTTTAACAGGCAGCCAGTAGGACCTGGCCTTCCTCTTGTGTTGGCATGTCTAGTTCTTCGTTTAGCCTCAGCAGTTTTCAGGTTGGTTCTTTGGTTCTGTCATCATACACAGACTCTTAGGCCTCTTGTTTGCCTTGGCATCGACCTTGAAGTGTTCTGTGTGTTTCTCTTTTCTTGCTCCAGTAGAGGCATTCTTTTCAGAGTCAGAATCTATAGGTTTCCCAGAAAGGGGAAGGAGTTACCTGAACCCAAGAGAACCAGTTTGTTTGTGATACAAACACAGATATTTCGTATTCTTAGCAATAAAAAGGGACCACAGTCTTTTGGTACAGGAACTTTGCACATGAATTTTCCCCCTAAAATGGTTTTCACAGAAACATACTTTTTTCACAAAGCATATATATTAAGTAATTTAAATGATCGTGTAGTATTTTTTCATAGTTTTTCCACAATTGATGTCACTGGTTCTTTTGGGTGTGCTGGGTAGCTTACAGCTATTTTTGTATCATAAATAATTCCCCAATGAATATTCCTATTCAACAGTTTGGGGGCCTCATCTGATTATTTCCTAGGAAAGAGTCTAAAGGTCGCCTTGCCACAGCATGGATACATTTGTGTTCTGAACCCATGACTAGGCTGCCCCTAAAAGTCTTCCCCAGCTCAAGATCCCTCTCAATAGCTGCAGTAAATTGAGTTTATTTATATTACCAAGACCGTGGCTTTGTGCTTGTTCGTTAACCACTTATATTCTTTTGTTGCAATGACTTCTTCAAACTTTTCTCCTTTTTTTAATGAATTCAAAGTGTTCTCTGTTGAGGATACTGACCGCTTGTCAGTGAATGTTGTTTTACCTTATTGAGCCCCGTTGGGACTGCCGCAGAGCGGGTCCAGGTATTAATGCTCAGGCCGTGGTGCCCGTGTAACCAGCGTGGACTCTCGGGTACACTAGTGCATAGTAAGGCCCTGCTTGCTGTCGCACAGGAGAAGGGACTTGGGTGAATACTGCTCACACGAAGATGGCGATGGAAAGGAGAGTTTCAGACCCATGCTGTGGCTCGTTGCATTTGTCTGCTTAATTTACGGGACGACACTTTTGTTAAGAAAATGAACTTAAATGAGTTAACTTCTACTTGTTTGATTCTAAGCTTGACTAGTGTTTAGTTAAATTATTTTATGATTACAACAAACTATACATCGTTAGTATTTATCAAAATTTAGTCGAGTATTTCGGTCTTGCTTAATATTTCAGTTCTCAAGTAATCATTCTATATGATTGACTCCTTATCTTAGAAATTATAGGAGCGATTTCCTTTTAAAAATTTGCCTTCCAGAAAGGCAATGTTGGTAAATCTTGTAGTTAAAAAATCATGCTATTCAAGTACTTCAATATTTATAACTTTAAGACATGCTTTTACTAAGGGTAAGTATATTTAGTCCTTTATTTCTTGTGCTTGGAGTGTTACACCACTCATTGGGATCTGTTTTAGGTTAATCGCTGAAATGTGTAGTTCATATATTTATTTTTTAGTTTTATTGACTCTACACTGTAAGTGTTGCGAAAACTCATTATAAAATTTTAATTATAATTGTTAATTTATTTGAGAGAAATTTTATTCCTTAGCCATTGTAATTAACACATGACGGTGTACAGATGTTTCCAGGAAGCTTCTGCTCTTCTGGTTGATCTCTGTAACTTTCTGATACACAATTTAAAACAGCTGCTCCCTTTGCCCTGCAGTGAGAATTCTCGCCTGGCTGCAGAGGTTTACAAAGACATGCCCGAAACCAGCTTTACTCGCACGATCTCGAACCCTGAGGTGGTAATGAAACGACGGCGGCAGCAGAAGCTGGAGAAGAGAATGCAGGAGTTTCGGAACTCGGATGGGCGGCCTGACTCAGGTACGGATGCGGCTCATCTCTGGTAAAGTTTGCTGTAAAGGGTCTAGTTCAGTGCATCTCCACACGAGCGAGCGTGAGGCCTCGTTAAGTAAAGGCATTGGTGACGTAGCCTGTTACGAGCAAGTGTGAAGCATAGTGTCTGCTGCAAAATCAGTTTTGCCTCACATGTGAGAGTTCTGTTCATATAGACATGGGATTACATATTTTCCCTCAGGATGGCATTTAAAAAAAATCTGAAAATTCAAATGCGTACAAAAGAAAAAAGATGAAATGAACTCCGCTTGTACTTGTTACCACACTTCCTAAATTTACAGCTCGTGCCTCGTTTTCACTCCCACATATATTGCTCCCATTCCCAAATTGTATTATTTTGAAGCAGGTGCTGTAATTCTCATTTTTTTGCCTATAAATATTTCGATATATTTTCCTGAAAGGTAAGATTTCTTAAAAAACAAAAGTAAAATATAGTCTTAGTCGTTCAGTTTTTCCCGATTGCCTCAGATATTTCCTTTATTGAATCAGGATGCAGATAGAGCTTGCATCATAGTTGGTTAATGTGTGTTCTGGGTCTTTTATTCTAAAATCCCCTTTCTGCTCTTATTTTACCACCCAGGGTGCTTGTTTGTTGGTTTGAATTAAAAGAATTTATTTTGCGGGCACGTCCAGTGGTGCTATTTACCGTTTTTCTCTTTCCTTGACTGGATGCAGATAAAGTTTATTTTCCTTGCGGCGGTGGGTAGTAAGACAGACAGACTGACCTTAGTATCATCCAAAGGTGACCATTGCTTTTAATTTTTAAATGAACTCAGGAATTTAAAACTGCTTAGTGATTTTTTTTTTTACTGATCGTTGAGCTTTCACTCGGAGTCGGGTCTGACATGAGCCAGTGTTCATGGAGAGCTTGTCCTGTGGTTTCTTGCCCCAGATTAGAATTCCTGTGACTGTTGGTGGGGTGGGGGTCCGGTTGCTTGGAGTGCATCTTTTCCTGATCCTTCTCAGCTTCAGAGCCTATTTGGTAGACAGGACTCGAAAATGCTTTTTTTTTTTTTTTTTTTTTTTTTAAAAGCACTACTTTGGTTTAAAAAAATCACTTGCTTTCCCCTATAGTGTATAGTAGTAATATTAAAATACAAATAATGTTATTATTGACAATATGGTACTGGAAGGATTTCAAGCTTTTTTGCATTTTTGACTCCTAAAAGGATATACTGTCAAATTACTATGTTTTAAAACCGCATAATTGATTCCCAACTGTATGGTTATATACCCATATTGATTTGTACTTAATGTTTGTTTTGCTTTGCTTTTAGAGGTTTGCTACTTTAAAATTTAATAGTTTCAAAATCACATCTACAAAGGAAGGTTGTCCCTGTCACGTCATTACATGGTGTCCCAAAGGTGGTTCTTTATTTCTGAGGGGAGCAGCAATTATAAAGAGTTAAACACTTGACTTTACTACTTGAGCTTAAATTGGTTTTATATATTTTTAGCTATTTGACATATAGCTTTATTGTAATTGACCTATAGTATTCATCAAAGAAAATACTTACTATGAAGTTACAAGTTATAGAATAGTTTTACTGGTTAAAAAATAATAGCGTAATCATTTGAGGTTTAAAAACATCATTGTATTAGAAGGTTATATATTTGATACAGCAGTTCCTAAAAATGTCTGACCTATGTCACCAACTCAGTAGTTCTTTTACATCACAATCAGATGCCTAACAACTAGATATCCTCATGTTACAACTGTTAGCTTGCTATCAGTTGTAGGATTTTGAGTGTTAGAGTTGACATTTCTTTAAAGCCTTATTTACACAGTTTTTCCTGGAAAGCGGTGCTTAATTATAGACTAGTTTTCTTGAGTCAGATGCTTTTAATACCTTTTAAGGTGTGTGACAGGAGGTTAGACAGGAGGGTCTGCGTATGCCCATGTTATATCCTGGGACCAGCATTGCTTGTGTTTTACTGCTAGCCTCTCTTGTCTTGTCTCCATTTGTGAGGTGGTTTGTGGGTCATGATCCTAAAAGGCACCATCACTTCATTCAGCCCCACGATAGAAATGCCGACGGCTGCATTTCTCTGGAGAGTACAGAGAGCGCTAGGTGTGATTGTGGGGTCCCAGACTGGTCGTGTGGACGCTGGCCCTCGAGCGTGCTTGCTGTCTTGGTGTTGCCTGTTTGTTTGACTCCAGGTATGCTCAGAACTTAGTCTTAATTTTGTGTTTCACGGGAACGCGATATGAAAGATAGAAAGCAAGGACAGTTAGGGGCTTACTGGTTCCATAAATGACTTAGTAGATTACTTTTGAGACTCACATGGTTATTTATGTGTGTTTAGTCTATCTTGTTCAGTCAAGGATTTGAAATGGCCTGTAAATATGTGCATTAAAAAATAAGAAAAGAGAAAGTGTAAAGGTGAAGAAGAAAGGCAGGAAACCATTTTTGAAGGGCAGGAAAAATGCTTAGAGATACTTACCATGTGCTAACCACATAGTAGACCTGAAGGGACTTTGTGTGCCGGGAAGGAGGTTGACATTGTTATGAGATAACAGTTCTTCACTGATGCTGTAAATATTCGAGTGTGGGTTCAGCTTAAGAGCATCGATTTTTATAAGTAACAAAATATTTTTATAAGAAATGTTATTTATGTGGATTAGGTTTTAACATTTATACCTATTGTTAAGGTAACACAAGAAAATTTCTCTATATCACTAAAGGCTATGCCCCCAGAGACCCATGCTTACTTTCCTCTGCTGTTGGGGGTACTTGGAGGGAAAAATTTTATGTGTTCTGTAATAAACTGCCAAAGAACATTACAGTGGGGCTTTAGAGAACTTTTAACTTAGCATAGGTGTCAAATCTGGGGAGATTTTGGAAGTAGAGTGTAAGATGAATTTCAGCTCCTGTCATTGCCACCGGCCATAGGCATGCCCATTAAAAGTGTCGTGTTGCCTGTGCCAGGAGTGAGATTCCGAACTCATTCACAATGGGCTCTGAAGAGAAAAAGGAGGGAAGGAATATTTTACAGGCAGAATGATCAGGAACATGGAGCAGACTGGATTTTCCTGAGGAGGGAGGGAGGCATTCAGGATGGCATCCTAGTGTCAGCTGGATGGATGTTGATGGATGAGGGATGAAAGAACAGCTGGATTCGAGTGGGCTCAGTGTGTCTGCTGCACTGTGCGGTGACCTAGTGTACTTAGCACCGGGGCCTGGCCCCGGGCTAGGGGCTGACCCGCAGTGTCGCCGGAGGGAGAGACGGCGAGTAATCTCTGCTTGGGAGGTGGTCACGGAGCAGCAGCCCGATGTTTTTTGGACTGGAAAGTATGCAAGTAATACAGAAATTTCAGGGAAGGCCATTGTCGAGAGGACAGGCAAAGACGAGAACTAGTGCCAAGAATTAGCTGGAGAAACAGCAGAAAATCCAAGAAGTAGAGCTTGTTTCTTAGAGGGATGTGGGCATGGGAAGGTCATTTTTCTGTATAGAGTCTCAGGAGATCTAAACACTAAGGTATTGTTTATGGTTAGTCTTCAGGAAGTCAGATATATTAAGTTAAAGTGTTTTTTAATTAACTTAGAGTAATGTGTTTTTTGTAACCAACTGCAGCTATCAGATTGGCAGAGAATGTGGGGAAACGGTCACATGTGTGTATTCTCCAAGTGACAGCAGTCTTTGAGGCACACCTTGGCGACATCGCGGTTCCCTTTCAGACACCACAACAAGTTGAACGTTGCAGCAAAGCGAGTCACGTGCTGTTTGCTTTCCCAGGGCGTGTAAAGTCGTGTTGCCCCTCTACTGCAGGCTGTTGAGTACGCGCTAGCATTGCGTGCCCCAGACAGTGTGCGTGCCTTAATGAAATGGGGCACAGACACGGAATGGACACACGCTCTTGGAGAAACAGAGCTGGTAGACACCGGGCTTGCCGGCAACCCTTGGTTTCTTCAAAATGCGGTAAAGCCGCGCGGGACAAGGGCCGGGCCTGTGCCCCCGGCCGACTGGCTTGAGGATCGGTCCCTGAGGTCTTGTAAGGCGACTTCCTTGTGTGGAGCTCAGTGCGCAGCAGATCAGACGTGGGGGCTCATAGCCGGTGTTGGCTCTGGCCTTTGTACGAAGTGCTTTTGACCTTCCGGAATATTTACTTAGTGGTGTCTTCAGCATATTTTTGATACGCAGTTACCTGCGAGCCTCTGTTAATTGATTTGTGGCACAAATATTTCACTCCTAATTATGGCCATTTTTTTCTTTCTGGGACTTTCGTTAGCAAATGTTAAGAGACTTTTTAGGGCGTCAGTCCTTCTACTCCGCTGTCATGAATGTCTCGGGGTCGGCCGACTTCCCGACGGTGACTGCAGTTGACTCAGTTGGACCCTATGCGCCATGAGCCTCGGGGTGTTCGTCTTCAGAACTGTCACTTCCCCTCAACTTTTAGAACCAAAATGTATATTTAAGCAAATAGGTCTTAGTCCACATTGGATATTTGAAGATGTTAGCTTCTCTTCTCTCTCTCCTTAGGATGTTGGTGGTAGGGGTAGGTGTGTGCCATGGCAGTGCTGTGGTTATAAAGTAAGACCCTTTAAATGAGACTGTGTCCGTTTATTGCTTTTCTGTTTTTCGGAACATCTTAGCACTTTACTCCTTGTACTAACACAGAGTCACGTTTTAGGTAGATGTCCTAAGACATTCGCATAGATGATAAAAGTAATTCTAATAGTTAAATTTATTTGACCACCGAGTATGAATTTGGCTGCTACCTCATGAGTGGTCTCAGAGGGGCTGCTCAAGATCAGATTATCCGTAGGAACCACACTGGTTTTTTAAAGCAACTTTCTGGTAAACTCCGTCCTTCTGTTTTTTCATACCAAATAGTCTAATATTCTTATAGTCTGTTTTCAGATTATTAAAAAGTATTTGTCTAGGCTTTTAGCAGATGTCAAATTTTTTAGAAAAATGGAATTTCTGACCATTTGCATTTTTCAGTAGCCATTTAGTTGAGCATACAAGTTCATCTCTTTAGCTTTTAAAAGAGATGGTCCACTTGCTCTTTGGTGGTCTGCTGCTGATGTATACAGCTGCTACTTCAGTCCCAAAGTCTCACCTTGTGCGTCCTTTCCACACATTTCCTCACGCCTGTGTCTGGGGGTACAGTGTATTGATGCAAACAGGGCGCATTTGGCGTAGTGAGAGATGTGCTTTAACGCTGGCCTCCTTGCCTGTGCTTTTTGTCCCTCTCTGTTGTCCCCACCCCCTTTCTCTAAAAGCCAGGGTCTCTCGCGAGGAAGCATTTTGCCTCCCTACACACATGCACGCATGCACACACGCATGCACACACACACACTTCCTCTCACGGACAGACAACTTAAAGCCTGCCCACGGCTCCACTGCGACTAGGATAAAACCCAGCCTCCTGACCACGGCCTACCGCTGCGTGATCTGGGCCCCGCCAGCACGGCTGCGTCTCCCCCTCGGCTCGTCTGCCCACTCTGCTGTGACCCCAGCTGGACTCATCTCCGTCTTAGGCTGGGTGCTTGCTCCCCATCCCTCTGCCTGGAAAGCTCTTCCGGTGCTTCTTGTCATTGAGGGTCCGTGACATGTGTTTGTTCCTCGGAGCAGCCTGTCCCGGTGACCAAGCCGAGGAAGCTCCTCTGACATTTTCGTTCCTTGCAGTTGTGTCTGTGTTTCCCACATGGGCCGCTCTCTTGTGCTGCTTCTTCTCTTGGTAGTCTTCCCCCTCTGCACCAGCTCCCACTGGAGTATAAGCCATCGGAAGGCAGGAACCTGACCTGTTCGTTCTTGTGTCCTCAGCATTCAAGCATGGGGCCCAGTCTGTGTGAGTTCGCACAGGCAGAGCGAGCTGACCCCCCGACTCCTGGCCCTTGTCTGCAGGTCCGCGTTCCAATGCTGGTGTGGATTAGCTGATGTCTCAAAAGACCAGCAGTGTTGTACTGCGAGTCATGTTGTCAAATGCAGTTTGCGCCAGACTTGTTGAGAAGAGAATGTCGAGACTTTCCCGTAGCCAGAGGAGCTGGTCAGAGATAAGTCAGGAGCCCTGAAAATGTGGCCTTGCCTGAGACCACGGGCCCGTTAGCACACAGCGGCAGTTGTAGAGGCAGGGGCGGGTGCGCCGCATTAGCTTCTTTCCCGTCTTCTGTCACCTAGACTAAGATTTTGAACTTCTGAGTCTTAACAAGTTAGGACACCGAAGTGACAATAATACAACTAAGGTGTCCATTAAAAAGAGACACGCAAACGAAACAGAGAAAGTGAAGATGCCTGAGTCTCTGCTCCGGCGGACTTCCTCTTCTCTCTCAGTTCCCAGCGGCAGAGGAGCATCCCGGGGCTCCGGTGCAAGGGCCTTCTGACACGTGTGCCGGCACCTGCTGTCTGGTCTACTTCACTTCCTAAGTAACTTCCTTGGTGAAATTAGGATTTAGTTTTATCTGGACTTTTAGTTTCGTTTCAGATTGGTGATCAGCAAATTGGGAAAAGAGTTAGATGACAGTACGTAGGTGAGTGAATGGGGAGGCACCTGAAGGGAGAGAAGCCTCTTAAGAATTGCTAGCGTTTCCCGTTTCTGTCCTTTACTCATCGTGGAAGTCAGTTCACCAGCTGAAAAGCTACTTGGACTTGAAGAGAGGACAGGAGCAGTCTTTGTCGCAGGATTATTTACTGTAGTGAAGTTACGGCTAATGTATGTCAACTAATAGAACATGAAAACAGAATAGTTGTACGGATTCTGTCTCTGCACTCACTGAACTGGAGCGTAGCTGCCCTTCTCTTAAGTGACTATAAATGTTATGTTTTTATTGGACTAAAACAAAGTTGTGTTCAAAAATGTCAATATGTTTTCTTTCAGGTGGAACATTGAGAATTTATGCAGACAGTTTAAAACCAAATATTCCCTACAAGACAATTTTGCTGTCTACTACGGATCCTGCAGACTTCGCTGTGGCGGAGGCTTTAGAGAAGTACGGCCTGGAAAAAGAAAGCCCTAAGGAGTATTGCATCGCCCGGGTGAGGACTGGGAGCTGTTGCTTAGCTGGGGAGACACTCAGTAAAGCAGAGCGAGGCTGACTCTCCCCACTGGTCACTGAGAGTCCCGTCAACTGAAGCCATGTAGTAAACATATGTATGAAATATGTTCCTTCCATCACAGAGGTGTAATGCATGTTCCTATTATAAAGTCAGAGAAGCGTGAGAAGACAAATTGAAGCTAGAGATCACCCACAATCTTAATGTCAGAGGACAACTGCTATTTCCATTTTGATATATTTGATGTATGTATATCCTTCCAATTCTTCTTTTGCAAATATAGGTAACTTAATTTTATTTCATGAAATCTGCTGTAATGATCCCTATGGTTTTCACTAGGATGTATCATGAAGTTTCACCTTTGTAGGAAATGTCAGTTTGCAGTTCATGATTAGCCAAAAGTTGGTTGATATGTTTCATAGTCATTCATTATTTTGAGTCACTACATAATTTATCACGGACCCTTCCAATACTGAAGAAATACAGTGACATTTTATGCCTTAGAAGTGATTTGGCAACATTAAGTAAAATCAAGTTTTCTCTTCCAAGACTAACTTCATCTTTAAGTCAGTCACAAATATACTACTTTATAACCAGTGTTTCTCTATCGATCTCATTGGCAGTAGATTTTTTTAAAAAAGATAACCTTTTTCTTATCTTAGCAAGTGATTATTAAATAATAAAATAACATGATTACTTGTCTTAATTCTCTTCCCATCAGGATTGTTGAGGAGTAGTGTACAGTAAACTACACATATGTAAAGTCTCCACTTCCAGTAGTTTTGACCTATCAACACGCTGAACATTTTCATCACCTTCAAGGTTTCCTCATGCCTCTTTGTAGCCCTCTTTTTTTCTCCATCCTCCTTACCCAGCCAAGCAACCCTCCGGTATGCTCTGTCGCTGTAGATTTTGTTGCATTTTGTAGAATTTTTATTTAAATAGTACTATATAGTATGTACTCTTTTTGCTTTGTTACTTTTATTCAGCATAACTTCCATTTTGTTTCTGAGTAGTACTTCATCATATGGATATAACACAGTTAACTTATTCATTCACCTGTTGATGGGCATTTGGGTTGTTCCAGTTTTCAGACTCTTAGAACTGCTACGAGCATGTGTGTACAACTCTTCTTTTAGATATTTTTTTCTTAAAAGTATTCAGAATATAATGACTCCATTATATGTAGGTGTGTAGCCTTTTAAGACACTATAAAACCGGTTTCTAAAGTGATTAGACCGTTTTATCCCCCATCAGAGGTAAATGAGAGTTCAGCTGCTCTGCTTCCTCACACACACTTGGTGTGGTGGATTATTTTAAATGCTAGGCGTTCTGGTAGGTTCTAATGGCAGTGCACTGTGGGAACTTTCCCTGATGACACACACGTGTGCACTTGCTCTCGTGTGCTCAGGCACGTGTGAGGAGACTTCAGTCCTGGTAAGATGCGTGTGTCGTGAGTACTTTTTCCCGGTCTGTGGCTCGGTTTGCTTCTCTTGATTTTAAATGCTGTCTTTTAAAAAGTATTTACTTTAAAATTTTGAAGTCCAACTTATTTTTATTTAGTATTCTATGCATTTTGTATTTCTATATAAGAATCTGCCACCTCTAAGGTTACGGATACTTTGTCCTATATTTTTTCTAGAAGTTTTGAAGTTTTAGGTTTAACATGTATGTCTATGTTTCAAGGTAAGGTTGTATAAGGTGTAAGATTAGGAGCGTTCATTTTTCTCCACACAGATATCCAGTGGATTCAGCACCATTTGTTTAAAAAATAAGACCAATCTTCCCATTGAATGTTTTGACACTGTTGTCAAAAATCATTTCTGTTAGTTGACATACATGTACATACACACATATGTTCATACTTGTGTGTGTTTCTGGAATCTTCCTTGTTCCATTGATAGATGCCTTACACTTTTTTGTTATCATCAAGCTATAGCAGTTGCTGTAAATTAAGGTAAGTCTTAAAATAGTGTAAATTACGTTCCAATTTTGTTTTTGTTTTTGCTTTTAAAAATGGCTTTGGTTACTCTAGGTTGCTTACATTTTAAAATAAATTTTAGAGTGTGAGTGTATCAATTTCTACATAAAACCTGCTGGAATTATGACCGGGTTTGCATTGAATCTGTAGATGAATCAGAGAGATTTCCCAATCTACCAGTATTGAGTCTTCCAGCCTGGGACAGTATATTCTTCCTTTATTTGGTCTTCTCTGAGCTCAATAATGTTTTGTAATGGTCAGTGTAGAACTCTCTTTGACCTCTTTTGTTAACTTCATATGGAATTAAATGAAGGGGCTTGCCTGACTTTTATCTGCTGAAGAGCTAAGAAGTTATAGTGAGTTGGAAAAATAATTTGTTAGATTTATGAGTATAGGTCAATTTTCAGCTGAATATAGATGAGGAAAACAGATACTTTTCTCCCATTAAAGTGACAGAGGAATTTTTTAAATGTGTATAAATGCAAAGGTATAAAGAGACTTCAAGAAGAACTGGCAGAAGATCAGAGTTGTCATGCAGTTCTGAGGAAGTGGTAAATGGTGTCTGGCGTTCTGGACCAGAGAACTCTTCCTGTGGGGAGAGCTGCTGCCCAGAGGAAGCTGGTGCCTTATCTCAGCCCAGGAGACCCAGGAAGGAGAGCTTCAGCGGGAGCTGAGGCGCGTCATGCAGAGTTGGGTGGAACGTACGTGGAATGAAAGACTTTATAAGGTTCCCTTCCGGACCCCAGCTCCCATGTCATCTCTCCATCTGAGGCTACAATAAATTGAAGGTGGGAGGAGGCCTTGGCTTTGAGGGTAACAGGCCTCACAGAATGTGACGATGATCTTTACTGACAATAGAATTAAAGGCCAGAATACTGAAGCCAGAGAACCTCAGTGTTCCTCCCAGAAGGCATCTAGCCAAAGAAGAGAGATCTGTATGGAGAGAGCCTTTGGAAGTGTTGGTCTGATAACCTAACTCTGAGGCCCACCAGCAGTGATCCTTACTCACTCTTTCTTGTCACTCACTGTCAATGTGGGTGGACAGTTAAAGTTCAAGGACTTTTGAAAATGCCATGCAAATGAAAGAACAGTACCAACAGATCAAAGATCCTGAAGATAAAAGAGAATGAAGGAAGCAGACACGCCTGAAAACTTAAAAGAGACTCTGAGAGAAAATAGTGTATCCATGAAACAAGACCCACATGCCATACAGAGGAACATTCAGAAGAAGAATGCTTGGCAGTTAAAACATAGATATAATTAAGTAAGAGAGGAGAAAATGTTAGTCCAGTGTCTGAAAGATAGGGAAATCTTGCTAGAATGAAGTATAAAAGGAAGAGGAGATAAAAGATAAGAAAAAATTTAGATTATCAGTGTAGAGCAGCATTTAATTAAAGAAGAAGCAGTTCAAGAAAGCAAGAGAAAATGAGAGAAGGATACTAAGGTATCTCCCAGAACTAAAGGACTTGAGTTTCTAGGTAAAAGGCTCAATGAGGCATGACCTGCTGGCCTATTGGATAAAGTCACCGGACACTGTTTGAGACCTTGGACCAGGGCAGCAACCAAGATGAACAATTAAATAAATGTTTCCTCTTCGTATCGTCCTGCCTGCATCTTTCCTTAAAAAAAAAAAAAAAAATGACCTACTGAATAATGGTGTAATTTGAAAAAGACATTAAAGTGGCATATGATTCTGGAATTGCAGTACTCTAAGAGAATAAGAAAAGATAATGATTCCAAAAAAAATGATTCCACATCAAACCATTGGGGGAAAAGTCGATAGCAGTCATTTGAGCGGCAGCCACGGTGTCTGGAATGAGATGAACCATGATTTCTGGTGCAGAGCAGTGGTTTCCGGTGAACCAGGAAATAAAGACATTTCAAAGCTTACTGAGCCCATACATCCTTCCTCAAAAATCATCAAAAGATAAAACCAAGCAGAACTCTGTGTGTCTGTAAAATGAGCATAAAGGCAAATGCATAGGAAGTATACACAGCAAATTATTACTTACCTCCTTGAAAAGGAGGAGGAAAATAGGCTTCGAAATGCCAAGCGATTAAGAATCCTTTTATATAAAGTAAATGCATACCATAATTATTGAAAACTTGATCCTAAAAATACAGTTAG
The DNA here is from genome assembly GCA_004363575.1 of Solenodon paradoxus. Classification (NCBI taxonomy): domain Eukaryota; kingdom Metazoa; phylum Chordata; class Mammalia; order Eulipotyphla; family Solenodontidae; genus Solenodon; species Solenodon paradoxus. Next base: position 96,031 of record RJWH01003111.1, read on the forward strand.
TTTGCCTTTTTTCTTTTCTAGTACTTGATTGTTTTTCCACTTTTTACAGTGAACTTGTATTACTTGGGTTGGAAAAGCACAACTAAGTTCATCTCATTGGTGAGGGGCAATATAGCTGCTTGTGGATATTTGGATTTTGTGCCTTTTCACTCCTTTGGTCTTACCAGGAAAGTAAGAAATGGGGTTGATACATTTGAAGAATAGGCTGTTTCTAGAAATGAAAAGACATTTTATACGTGACTTTAGGGAATGGTGTTCATAGACGGAGAAGCAGCGTCGTGGGCTGACGTTCTGCCACACTTTGGGGAGGTTGGGAGGATGGGTAATCGGTATAATCATGCGCTCTCTGGGGGGAACACGAGGTGCAGGCGTTTCTGGTGGAATTTGCTGTGGGCAGCGTCTTGTGGAATAGGAGAACCTTGTAATGCTTGACTTTTCCACTCGGGGGACATCCAGAGCAAGAGGTGTTGTCTGCCTGGGGGCCCCTTCCTGTGGATGGCGGTGGATGTGGACATGTGTTCTTTGCGCCTCGGGCTGGTGCTGCCTTCCGCGCAGTTCCTGAGTGCAGTCGGGGTGGTCGTGAGCAGGACCCCACAGCTGGGCGGAGCCGGACCTCCCGCTGCCCGCCTCAGCGGGAACTGCTGGCCCATGCCTGGCTTTGCACCTGCCACCGGGGCTGCCCAAGTGTGGGCCAAAGGAGTGTTTTTATTTAAGTCATAGGTAAATCTCTTAAATAACAGTCAGTTCCATAAGTTAGCATTTTCATTTGTCGTAGGTAAATCTCTTAAATAACAGTCAGTTCCATAAAGTTAAGTTTGATATGATAATGTGATAATGAACTTCTGCCTTATTTTCATTGATAGAAATGAGAAGGTATAACAATGCCTCAACCAGGGTCATGAAGTTATAAAGTCAGCTTTGGGCTTTTAGTGACTGATAGTCTCTTGTGAGGTCATTTGATGATTTCCTTTGACGGTCTCCTAGTTTGGTTTTCGGTTCTGTTATGTCCTTGCAGGTTCTCTTTTACCAGTTTAGGCAGCGCAGACCAAGAATTGATTGTTGTTTTACCTTGACTTAGAAATTCTTTTGTTTCCTTAGTTTGCCATCCCATGGAGTAGGTAATATACAGCTTTTTCATATTCATCTATTTTATGCATTCAGTGAATTATTTAACAAACATTTCAGTTCCTTTTATTTGTTTCAAAAAAAGAGCTGCCTTCAAAAGAGCCTATAACAAAGGGAGACAGGCTGAGAGGGAGAGACCTGCCAGAGCCTTTGAATTAGAGGGGGGACCAGGGAGGGCCCCCAGAGGAGGTGTGCGTGAGCTGAGAGATGACGGGGGGTATGAGCTACACACGAGAGCTGGGCAGCGCACCATTAAGGGCCAGGGGACCACAGAGGAGGCCTGTGCTTCACCTGAGAACTGTGAGTAGCTCCATGTAGTAGGACCTGAGGGCACATGCAAAGGGTGATGAGTGAAGGTCAGGTCCTGAAGTAGGGTCTTCTGAGCCAAGGTGCTGTCAAGAAAGGTTGATGGCTTTAGGATGCGGGCGTGTTATACTAAAGTTGCCTTTTAAAGGTAATGTAAAGCAGTGTGGACAGAAGTGATAGAGTTCTCTAAACGTCTGCTCCGTTTGGCATGATGGTAAATTTGGGTGGTGAGCTCTGTGAAGAGAGCATGACGACAGTGAGCGGAAGATGACAGTTTGGTTCGGAGCCAGTGCCCTGGCTTCTCCTCATGCTGTCTGGTGGCGTTGCGGTCGCTGTCTCTGCTGCAGTAGAGGCCCGGTGCCACCAGTTCTGTCCTGTTCTACAGGAGCGTTCTCGGTTGATTGAGAAAATTATTTTGCTAATCCAAAAACATAGAATAAAAATATATTGTTAGGAATTAGAGTATTGCAAGCACAGTATCTTAAAACAGTTGCTTGAAAACATTTGATATTGGGTAGGCCTGCGGTATAGCTAAGTGGTCTGATTAAAATACAGCCAGAGAGACAGTATCTCCAGGAAAAAAGACGATTCTGATTTGTTCTGTGATAATTATCCTGAAGTCTCACATTAGATGAAGCTACCTTGTATAAAAACAACTATTTGGTTTTGAAAAAGTGGGTTAGAAACTTGATAGATTGAAAATTGCTATGATTAGATTATATTTCCTTTACGTACCAGCCTTCTGTCTCAAAATTTTTTGTGAAGATACTTGGACCAGTCTGGGTTGGGTGCAGGGCCACAGCGAATAAAATGGCCTGATCATTTGACTAAGCTTTTTATTGGAAACTATTTCCCTTTACTTTTATTGATAGTTTAATTGAGAATTGTTTGTAGTGTTTGATAATTTAATTCGACAGTGATTTTTTTTTTGAAATTACCCTCGACAGTGAATGCTTCCCCTTAAACACTTGCTCATTTACTTTTCAGGTAATTCATTGTGAATTATTTTTCTTTTAGGTTATGCTTCCTCCCGGAGCCCAGCATTCCGATGAAAAAGGTGCTGAAGAAATTATCCTCGATGCCGATGAGTGTCCTTTACAGATCTTCAGGGAGTGGCCAAGTGACAAAGGTAAAGCGTAACTCCCATCTGTTAAAGAATTGCCTGCTAGGATAGTCAGGCAGCTGCCGGCCTGTGAGTTAACTTGTAGGGCGGTGTTCGGAGACTCCTTGCTTCTGGCTTTTTCCTAGACTTGCGGGTGGTTCTGTGGGGTCCTCATCCGAGGGCTGCACTCAGCCTGCTGAGTGTCGTGTGGACCTGGAACAACTGTCACACTACAGCAGTGAAGTAGGGACCACAGGGCTTACACGGGGTCATGAAGAGGCGCTCAGGGTCGCCTGTGAGCCATGTAGTTCTTTCCATGTGGCCTGGTTTGAACAGCTTCGGCTTTGAGTAAAGTTGTTACGATTAGGAAAATGCCCTTCAACCCTAACGATTGTCCAGTGACTTAGTCATTCCAAGTAATGAATCCAGGTTTTTTCTGTTCAGTTTTAATACAGTGAAGGTGTAAAGTTGTGTGTTTGGTGACATACAGTTTTCCTGCTTTCAGATTCAGGATATAAAGTAAATTGCTCAGTAGAAGGTGTTTGCATTAATGAAGACATAAAAAGTTATTGCCAGTTAATTCTGTTAATACTTGAATGTAGATTGGTAGTTTTCAAAGTACAGCTGCTTGGTGCTTTTTCTACAGTTTCAAGTTAAATTTTATTAACGTCAGATTGTTTTGAATTGAGTTAATTCAGTTGAATTAAATAAAAATCAAATTGGTTAAATTATATATTTGTTATATATATTTGTGTACACACGTGTTACATATGTGTTGAATATATTGATCACAGCATTATTTACCATATAAACATTCATTTATTCTTAAACTGATGTCTTGTTTTTTAAGCATGTAATAATATGCCTGGGTAGTTACTAATTTAAAGTAATTTTTAGAAATTCTTTGGTTTTCAGAACACATTGAGAGACTAATGTGTCTTCTATTGAATAAAAGCATGGATTAGATAAATTTTACTTCATTACTTCATGGGAGATGTTACTGAATTACGTTTGCTTGGTCAGTCTTTGAGTAAGCTGCTGCCCTCTGTACTAATGTGAGTCTGGTGGTGATGTGCGTTGTTACTGTTGTAGGGATTTTAGTCTTTCAGTTGAAGAAGAGGCCACCAGACTATATCCCAAAGAGAAGTAAGAAGCACATGGACGGGAAGCCGTTGAAGGGGAAGGAGCGAGTTGATGGGTCTGGCTACGGCTCTGCCCTCCCACCCGAGAAGCTGCCCTACCTGGTAGAGCTGAGCCCAGGTGAGAGATACTAGAGGGATTGATTTTAGCTTTCAGGGTTCATACTGTTGAACAGATTTTGTTTTCCATTGGCTGACAACTTTATTTCAACCATTTATTTAAAATAGAAAGTTATCCTCACAGTATGACAGACGAACCCCCAACAGAATCTTAAGGTCATAGGATATGTACATTTGTACATAAAAATTAAGTTCACATGCACAAAAGTGAATACTGAAAAACGAGTGGTCGAGATAGTGAGTTTAAGGAGAGTTTTAAAAAATCGACTACCTTTAAAAATGTTGTGTGGAATGTTTACTAAGAATTACAAACTGAAATATACAGTAAGCACATTGAATAGAGTCAAGTGTATATGTGTGCATTTATCACACTGTTGCTCAGTGTATGGATAAATCGGAAAAAATATCTTTAAATTTAATAGCACATCTAAGAAACTGATCTGTACGAGGAAGGCTATTGGTTTGGTTTTAATATTTGAATATACTGAGTTTCTTATTTAGTCCTCTAGATAATTTGTTTGTAGATAATCTCCTAAGTTAAAACTGACATTCTTAAAATGTTACACACATATCCCTGTGTGGTATATATATATATATTTGCATATGTTTGTGATATATATGACAATTTTGTCTTTCAGCCGAGTGACATCATTTCTTAAAATAGTAGGCATTTTAAGTTAAAACAGTAGTTTGTGACCGGTATTAGAAAACACTATTAAAGAACAGTGTTGCACCCTCCTATCAAGAACTACTTTTAAATAAAGCTCAGTTAGTGATTATAGTAATAGCTGAAAATCAAACCACTTTTATAGATTGTTTCCTCAGGCAGGGCTAAGGTTTTTCTCTGATTTGATTCTTGAATTGTATTTACAAGGTTGGCTTAGTTTCTTCCAGTAGATTAAGTTGTTATAACTAATGATTAGCTGTGGTACGTGTGGGCCAACATTCTTAACGATACAAGGTTATATCAATACAGGAAAGATGGTCTTCGCTTTGCCTCATTCTCTAATACGCAGCCAGGGCCAGTGTGCTGCAGGGAGTAGCTTCTGTCCCTAGTTTTGCTTGAGGGTCTTTCGAATCGATCAGCTGTTTGTGAGGGCCGTGAGAGGGCTGTGCTGTCCCGAGCTCTGGCTGAAGAGTGCACTTAAACTCGGTTTCTCGCCGTGAGCTGGAAACGTGTGCCAGTGTGACTGAGTCTGCAGTAGAACATCGGTGCTTGGTTGTCCGCGGCAAGGGAGCAGCTATCAGATGAGACACCCATTTGTCTTGATCTAAAACTTCTTTATTATCTTCTGGCAGTGGGGTCTTTTTACATTTTGCATTATGTGCTGGAAACTAATGATAGTTTTCTTCAAATTGAAATTTTGAGGATTGAAGAGTATTAGCCACCATGCAGAGTAACTTTCAGATGAATAATGGAAGTGATTGGGGGGCCGGGAGCAGAAGCAAGGGGAGAAACGCTCATTCGTTTACTCGGCAGCTGCTGGATAGACCACTTAGGTGTCAGATACTCTCCGGGCGTTAGGGGCGGAGCGACACCAAAGCAGATTGAACCCCTGACCTGAGGAGCTAAGAGTCTAGAGAGCATTGCTGGTTTGACCCCTCAGTTCGTACTGTTCGTTTCCCAGGTAATGAAGTATATAGATTTTTGGAAGAGTGGGAAGAGGCGAGACTATTTTTGCACCACTTGTCGCGTGTCAGCAGCAGCACATACTCCGTGCTTGTTAACACACTGCTTCCTCGTGGCGCTCTGCTTCTTTAGTTGGCGCTCCCTGAGTTCTGCGTTAGGCTCAGTGGGTGCAGAGGTGAATGAGTTTGCTCCTGCCTTCCGGAGACTCACGCACCAAGAGATACTCAGAATATGGCATGAAGAGCCCGTGGCCTGCTCCAACGCAGCCGCGGCCTCCCTCCTGGGTGCGTGGCTGCCTGCTGGGTGGCTTTACTTGTACCACACGTGCTGGACGTTCAGACCCCCCGCGCTCTCGGGGGCGGGCATGGAGTTGGTGACAGGTCTGGAGCCTGAGGCAGGGTTTTTCTCATACCAAGGCCATGTCCTTGTCTCTGGTCATGCTGGCTTTTTAAGTTTTCTTTCTTGTTTATTGACCACAGCCTGTTGCATGAAATTGATTTCGTTTCCACTTACGAGAAAACGGTACTTGTAGATACTGACTTGCTGTGAGTGAATGAGTAAGTACTGCTTCTGCTGGCTGTACTGTGAGCCACTCGTATTTCCACAAGCTTGGGTTGAGGACCTTGTAGATGTGGATTGCGGTGTTGAGGACAGAAGTGTCTTTTGTAGGAGTGCAGGGTGAAAGGTTATTTTAGTCTCTCTTAGGATTTGAATGTGTTCTGCACACAGAAGGAGCCAGCCCGTTGGGATGGTCGTCTTGTGTGTGACTAATCACTGCTGTCTCCTGCTGCTCGGTGACTCACTGTCCTCCTGGTGTCTCCTTAACAGTCTATGGGTTTCAGAGCACACACTGCCTGGGTGCTGCTGCCCTGTCCTCACCGGGCAGCACCACCGTGGTGGACTGTGCTCCCATCCTTTGAAAGTAGTCTCTGCAGCTCACCTCTCCTGTCTCTCTCCTCTTCCTGTCCCACGTGTGCTGCATGGCCTCTGTCCTGCCGCTGCTGCCTTCACCTGGGTCCCGTGCATGCGTTCTTAACCCAGGGAGAAGGAGCCACTTTGCCTGCTACAGCTATCACACTTACGAAGGTAATGCTATACTTCTACTGCTTTTTAACTGGAGTACCCGCAGGCCCTCGTGGGCAGAGTAATGTTACTGACCGAGTAATCTTATGTTTTCGTTTTTGAATTGCTCTGCGTACCCTTATTTCACAAAGAAAGTGAAATTTCTACTTGAAGGGTGTAAAAATATTCTTATTTTAAGAAATTTAATTCCAAGAGTCCGGTATCCAAAATGCACTTCACTTAATAGAACCTTATTTTGTAAAAATGTCTAAATCCTTATTACAGGCTACATCTTACATGAAAAATTACATTCAAGAGGAGGGGAGAGAGCTATTTTCCTATCCTTCCTTCCCAAAAATTAGGAAGTGGGGCAAGATGGGGAAGGAGAGGGGCAATGTGGGGGTGGGACAGATGGCCAGGCAGGCTGCTGGGGTTCGGGGCTGGGGGCGGGCGGGGGGGAGTGGGAATCCACGGAGGTTCCTCCCCAGCTGCAGCGTTCGGTGGGGAGTCCGTAGGCAGGGGGTCCTGTGTCTAGAGGTCTTGGAGGCTCAGGGGCTAAGAATTGGAGACAGAAGCCTGGTGCTCACCGTGTAGGGACTGGCTGGCGTTGTGGTCATGCCTGAGGGTGGTCTCGGAGCTCCGGAACAGCTCGCAGTTCATTCCTTGTTAGCAGAGCTGTCTTCCTTACTGGGACATGTTCCCAGAGCCCCGTGCTTTTCAGTGTGCAGCCTCTTAGTACAGCTGCTTGTTGGTTTTTTAAAAATACTTTTTTCTTTTGACATTAAAAACATTTTTTTTTTTAATAATCAAATGCTTTCCCACGCTGTGTAAAGTTTGCTCACCTTTTAGCATCTTCTATTGGTTTGTTGAGTTTTCTCCAAACTGATCATCTAGGTTTTCATTGACTGATTACCAAACATGGAGTTTTGTTTTTTGTTGTTGTTTTTTTAAAGCAAGTTCAATTATATTTATTATCTTTTTTGATATTTGTATCTGTATGGAGTCTTAAGGCATGTCATGTTTTTGTTATTAATATTTTACTCCTGAAAAGGATTCTTCAGTGCTTTCCTGTGTTCATTAATTGCATCTGTAAAATAATAGAACAATTGGGGGAGAGATGCTTTCCTTTTTTGTATGGTGCAGTGTAACAGGAATAATAAAGCTGAAATGTTTTTAGCTTTTACGCCAGTTCTATTTGAGGAGAGTTAGTGTTTATTGTCAATGGGGTCAGTGAAAATATGCTTCAACTTTTTTTGGTAGCTTCTTTATTTTCTGTTAGTTGATTAGACTGTAAGCTCGATGGAAGCATGGGTTTCTGTTCAGTCTCACTGTCCCTCTCTAGCACCCAGCACAGGGCCTGGGATGTGGGAGCTCCGGGTCAGCGTTCTGTATGAATGCAGTCCGCTCTCCCTCCGTGCCTCCCTCCCTCCTACCCCACGTGGCAGAAGGGAGGTCTGAGCACCAGCTCCCGAGCTTCACCCAGGGAGACAGTTGAAGGCAACGCAGACTTGGATGTATAAAATGGTTGTAGAGTAAAATCCTAAGTGGCTTTTAAGAAATATGCTAAGACGGTGTTCAGCATGGTCTGTTTCCTCATAATATCCAGAATATTAAAGAAAACCTTGTGATAGCTCAGTAAAATAAAAACAGACAAGGGGAAGAGCAGTATGTATAGCAATGTAGGAATGCCAGAGTTGGCAAGTGAAAATTGGGACACCCAGTTAAATCTGAATTTCAAGTAAAACATGTATGTCCCAAATATTACTCGTTACTGGATGTCGTGTATTTCATTTAACAGTCTTAAGTAGTGTTCTAACATTTGTGTAAAGAGGGAGAAAGAGGAATAGTATCTAATTGTCAAGTCACATATACATAAAATAGGTTTAAAAATTTGCTTTGGGAGAAAACTACACAGGAGGCCAGGAAGGGAAAGGCATTTTTCACTATCTCATTTAAATATTAAAAGCTCCTCCTAGAGAAGTACTTTCTTTCGCAGGTTCCCTGGGTCTGTCTCCACTTTAAAGATTCAGATTTTTTTGTGGGTGCCTAGCAAGAAGAAAGGTGCTCGAGTGCTTGGGGCAGGAATGAGCTACCTGTCCAGCACTTTTAAGCAGGGTAGGCCTGAATTTCAGGTGCTCGCTACTGCCTTCCGATGACCACTGCACTGTGGACGTGATGCCTAGGAGGGATCGGCAGGGCGAGGTCCTACCGGGACGCTCCCTGCCTGGGCTCCTGTCGCCCTCCAGCCCCAGCGCAAAGCCAGCAGTTTTTCACCTGCTTAGCCTGTGTCCTCACTTAGGATATTCATTTTCTGTTCTTACTGTGAAGTAGTTAAAACAGAGAGACTGGGAAACAAGCTTATTTCCCTTCTGCCTTTTGGTAGATCTCCGTTATAGTGAAATGCAAAGGAGAGACTGAGAGACGAGTTTGTCTTCCTCTCTTTCTCTCTATATTTCTGAACTTGCAGATGGAGCAAAGTATATGTTATCCATTTTTTAACTCAAAAAATTCCTCTCAGACTTCAGAAGATTATTAATTTGCATTTTTTTTTTACTCCTAAACCGACGTTTTTCTTGTGCTTAAATTTTTTGAATTTGTATTGTCATGCTCGATCACTTATTTGCTTCTTTTGCTTGCTTTAAAATTCATCTGTGTAATTTCTGTTTGACCCTTTTGCTTAATTCCGTTTCCTTCCTGTTTAGTGACTAGCTGTTCTCTGCTAACACACGAACCCTTGCTGAGTGCGCACTGAGAGCCAGGCGCTGTGTGAGTGCCCGGGAGAGGTTCTCGCAGCCCCGCCCGAGCAGCCTGGGGTGCGGAGCCGGTTCCTACACGCGCAGGCCCTGGGCCGCACAGCGGAAGCCGACACGCGCCGTGCTCTGGGGGCGAGGGAGGCGTGTTTTACACGCACAGCGACGCGCAGCCGTCCCCCGACTCCGCGAACTCAGCAGGGCCGCATGACAGTCCCCCAGGCCCGCATCTGATTCTGACGCCTCACTTTGGATCAGGACTTGGAGTTGAAAACAGAGTTGTTTAGAAACGCCCCGATTGCCCCACGTGTGACGAGTCTTCCGGCACACGGTGCAGCAGCTTAATGACGCACCAGCCTTTCAATGCACGCACACTTCAGCTGTGTCTCAGATACCGTCTCAGTCTCCTCTTAGCTTCTCGCAGATTCCCCAGACTTCTGAAACGTTTCCGAAGTAGAAAATTACCTGATTAGCATGTTGCTTGGTGCCCTTTAAAATTAGCAGCAATTCTAGCAGGGTCGGCATGTTGGAGAGAGACCGCACTCAGCTCAGGGCTGTTCGCAGTCTGTAGGCAAGTGTGCGCTCCGGACGTTGCGTTTCTGAGGCTCCGAGAGCTTAGTCTCGTCCCAGTGGCTGGAGAATTTAACTGGTAACCTCGGATTCTGAAGCCTGTTAAGGCACCAGAGACGTGGGGCAGGGAGACTTCACATGAAGCGAGGCCGACTCGCTGCTGTGAGGGAGCTTCCCGGACGTCAGTGACGCAGACGTCACAGGTAGTTCGGTTGACCTCGTCCTCTGTTTCACAGTAGATAAGAAGTGAGTATCTGGGGCCAGAGCGGCAGGTGTCACAGCGGTGGTCTTCCTCCTTTTCCCGCCCCAGGCTGTCCCATCATGATCACGCACAGGGAAGTTAAACTCTCAACTGCTTGTAGCTCTAGAACGACAGACACACAAAAGCCCGTCTCCCTGTCTGTCCTTCGCCCCAGTGCCACCCCATGGGACTAAGCACTTTTCACAGTGGTTCTTCACTCACCGTCAGTGGTGGCCAGTAGAATCACAGGGGGAGTTGATTCAGAATCACAGGACGGGGCCTCATCCCCCAGGACTTTGATCCAGGAGACAGAGGTGAGCTGTGAGCTGGTGCGTTGAAGCCCCATCAGTGATGCCCTGTGTCCTGTCAGCCGTGTGGTGCTCTGCCCTGTAGAGGACCTGGTCTGGAGTGCAGGGGCGCCTCTTGGACGAGTGTTGTTTATTTATTTTAAAGGAAAGCTGCAGCAGAGATGAAGGTGAACCAGTGGGCTGGCAGGAAGAGAATGGAGGGACCACTTTATTTATTTTTATTTAGTTGTTCACACTAGCTGTCCCCCGACTCATGGGGGAGGGGAAACCTGGGGCCTTGGGATGTACGCGGGACTGCTCCCAGGGTATGGTAGACCACCGGGCCACCAGGGCGCACCGAGCTTCGTTTCTAATAGAGCTGCTCCACAGGATTGTTAACAAACACCCAGGCTGTATGACAGCGCGTTTCTCTTTGCAGTTAGAAAGTGTGGGAATGAAGGACAGTGGCAGCGCCTTAATGACATTGAACAGAAGCCGCTGCATTTCTTTGCTAATGCGAGCTCTGTTTCCAGTTAGTTAAATTGCCTGATAGAATTGAGAGAGTTCTTTGAAAAAACAGTCCTGAGAATTGAGAACTGTAGTGTCATTTCTAAGATAACCTTGTGTGTGTTTGTTTCAAATAACATGACAAGGACATTAGACTTTGCAAATGAAGCCCTGCTCCTTCTCTCCTCGCAGATGGTTCCGACTCCAGAGATAAGCCAAAGCTGTACCGCCTTCAGTTAAGTGTGACCGAGGTGGGGACAGAGAAGTGCGACGACAACTCTATCCAGGTGCGCGTCCTGCCGCCGCTCGGGTCCCTTTGTGAATTGTACCCACAGCAGGTGACAGCTCGGGGTGCAGAGCGAGCGAGTGCAAGGAAGGGCGGTCCTCCCAGTGTCAGTAACTGTCCCTTCTGCCTCACGTTTCCTTGCTTTGGTGTGAGTTTGTGTCTGTGCTCTGCCTTGAAATGAGGCTGGCTGTGACATTCCTGGGACGGGGGCTTTTCTTTAAGAGGGTCGTGGCCTTAGGGGTCTGTCTCAGGATCCAGGGAAACAGACTCCGAAAGTGTTCACGGAGTCGTGTCACTGCTTCTTCCAGGCTGAACTCGGGCACACACCTCCCTCTAGTCTCCTTTCTCTGTTCCTGTGATGGCTCAGATTGATCTTGCCATTTTAATTCCGGCAGCCCTGCCTTAGCAGAGCAGTAACACAGATGACAGATTTGTAATCAATGATCTGTGTGGATTTATTGTTCACTACTGATAAATGTTTAAGGTAAGATGACCTTATTATGCTTTTTACTTGTTTTTTAAGGAAGGGTCCAGGCAGGAATGAAGGCAGGTAGCCAGGTAGGCAGGAAGAGAGGAGGAAGAAGCTCTTTGTTTATTTCATTTAGTTGTTCACGTTGGTTGTCTGCTCCCCCTACCCGCCTCCTTAGGAGGCACATGGACCACACTCCTCCAGAGGCGGCTGACCTAACTGCTGCTCTAGATTGTCCCGACCTAATGCGTTTTAGTGCAGTTACAATATGGCTTAAGTCAAGTGACTATAATGCTAAAAATGAAGTAATTATTTTAATAAAATATTTTAACTATTAGGTATTTTTATACTATTAAGGAAAAATCCACTGAAAGGCACCCCCAAACCAAAGCTTATTCAGTTATGTTTATTGCCTTTGAAATGCTCTGCATGTCATGTTTTTTTCAGTTGTTTGGTTCAGGAATTCGGCCCCACCACTGCGACCTCACGAACATGGATGGGGTTGTGACGGTCACGCCCAGAAGTATGGATGCCGAGACGTACGTGGAGGGGCAGCGCATCTCCGAGACCACCATGCTGCAGAGCGGGATGAAGGTGCAGTTCGGGGCGTCACATGTGTTCAAGTTCGTGGACCCCAGCCAGGACCACGCTCTCGCGAAGAGATCTCTGGACGGAGGCCTGACGGCCAAGGGGTCCAGACTCAAGCCCGGGTAATAATTATGCATCAGCCTTAGAAATTCCAGCGTGTTTTGATTTTGCCTAAAATAGCCGGGATAAGCATAGGTTTGTTTAATTTGATTTTTTTTACTTTGTCTTAACTGAAAAAGATTTACAGTGGGCTTTGTACTTCCTGTTCTTGTTGATCTGCATGTTTTCTGTGGGAAGAAGAAGTCTCGACATCATCTTAAAATTGGAAGTCGTGATTGGTTTTGATTTTGTGTTTTGGTCAGTGCTTAAAAAACGATTTTTTCTTTTGTGAAGAACTGTGGTCTATGTGAGTTTCTGTCGCGATTTTTTTCTGTGGCTCATAATGAAGCTCATTTGGATCCTTAAGCTTGAAGAGATGTTCGCGCCACCTAGTGCCTTTGGGGAGGACTGCAGCATGGGCCTGTTTCTGGAAAAAGATTCCCTTCCTTCCTAGTAAAACTTCTTTGGGGACAAAGGAGTAAGACTTCCCAGGACAGCGAGTGCAGCAGGTAAGATTGGGGACACTCCCCAAGAAGGACACTTTTCATCCAGCTGTGGAGGCTGACTGGACATGGTGACTTTGGTGGGCTGTTTGAGGTCTTCTGTCCCCACCAAGTTTCAGCACATTTCTGGACTCCTCACTTCCCGAAGAACATCAGCTGTCGCCTTTATGATCTGCTTCTCAAGTAGAACTATTTTTTCTGACTCTCCAGCTCTGCATTGAATGTGTAGCTAAACTCACCCTTCTGTCTTTGGGGGGCCATTTCTCTGATACCCCCTTCTTGGGGCATATTTGCTGATGAGCTGCCTTCTCCTGCCCCTCGCCATGCTGTGTATTGTGGGTTGGTGTAAATGGTCCTGCTCATGTTTTCCATTTTAATCATGCTTGCTGCTTTTTTTTTTTTTTTTAAATGGAAATTTTTGTTTTTTGTTTGTTTCGTTAATAAAGGAAAAGTTGAAGTAGGAATTAAAGTCAGCAGGCAGGGAGGAAGAGAGCAGAGGAAGAAACAGTCCATTTATTTTTATTTTGTTGTCCGTCTTGGTTGTTTCCCAAGCCTCAGGTCACAAACCTGGGTCTTTGGAATGTACATGGACTGTACATGGTGGACTTGACCAGGACGAGCATCGTAGACGTTGGACGGGAAGGATGCCTCTTTAACATCCTTATTTCCATATATCCTAGGATGTCTGCTCAAAGAAATGATCGTGGGAGACATACTGACTTTCAGTAGGATATACACCTGCTGCCTCTGATTTGCAACTGTGATTTGTTTCCTAGTTTTCAGTCACCTTTATTTTGATGTTTGTTACTTAGTAGTGTTGCTGTCTGTGTCTCCTGTGTATAAACACAGTTCTAGTCCTTTGGTTTTGCTCAGTGATGCTTTCCCTGTGTGAGAAAGTCAGTCTCCTGTGTTGTGTTGCTACAGTGTTTCCTGCTTTTTAAGCCTGGTTTCCTGTGGAAAGTAGAGATCATAGCAGAATGTAGATTAGGTTTCACCCCGGGGACTGCGCTCCGAAGTTTTTATTTTCATTATTATTATTATTTTATCTTCCTGCCAAACTAGTGAAAATAGTTTACTAACTGAATATACCTGTACTTACATGTTCATCCATAATTCATAAGGACTTGGATTTTTGAGAAACATTACTTTTGTTCTAATGTCAAGCTCTTTCACAGATTTCTTTGTAGATAACTGAATTCTTTACTGCTGATTTCAGGGTCTGTGTCTTCCAAGCCTCGCTGGCGTGTATGGCGGGGTAGCACAGTTGGTGTTGGTGGTCTGCATTAGGGACTTTTGATGAGCTGTCCCTGAGTACCTGTCATGTCTTCACTGTGCTGAGTGTGGGGGAGTTGACCGGAACGTGGTTCTTACTCTCAAAGGTCGTGCTTTGATATGCCATCAGAGTCATAAACAGTCACTTTGTAATGGTTCACATTCAGGATGCAGTATGAATTGGATATGTGTTCAACTGAAAGTTTTGGAGCTTTAGAAAAAACTGGACGGTGCTTGCATGATTGATGAGTGAATGTGTTGAGATGACTGCAAGTGGAATCTAGAAGGCCTGGCTCTGCTCCTGCCCAGGTATCAGAGGCAGTCAGGGCGGGAAAGCAGTGCGTGCCGTGCCGCTTTGATAGGTGAGGAGGTCCATGGTCTGATTTCCCATTTTAATTTTCTGAGCCAAAATAAATAACTGAATCTCCATTCAAATCAATAGAAAAGTCAGCGCTGCACTTTGTGTGTTTTGTGAATATCATGATAACAGAGGATAGTATTTGATTTAAAAAAAACTTTGTATTGTGTGAAGACATAGCCTGCAAGTTGATACTACTTAGCTTTCAGTAAAAGCTTTCACTTTCTCCGAAGTTACTATTTTGAAGAATGATACTGTTTTGTATTTCATTAATAGTTTTATTTTCATAATTAAGGAGTGGAGGAGGAATTTCTCCCTGCTCTTCCAAGTTTGAAAATTGCTTTGAACTTCTACATCATTTTCTTGTTTCATTCTATAGTTTGCGCTCAAAAGTTTCAAGTTACTCTAGTGCTTCAAAGTAAGACCACATATTTTTCAAACATGGTTATAAAAGAACGTTTCATCTTTTTGGCAATCTTGTTCTGAAATCCATTAACCCATCCTGTTGGTTTCCAAGTCTTTCAGACTTGTTTTCCCTCTGGGGCAGGCCAGTGAGGGCATGTGCTCTCATGTGTTGCTTGTCTCTGGTTATTGGCTCTTTAAAATAAGATATTTTTATATTCTAAGTTAATTTTTCATAGCGATGAGCTTAAAAGTCTCTACATTTTGTTTATGTTAGACTAATTCTTGATATGATTATTAAAACATCAGAAATTATAGCCCAAATAACAGAATCCATGAGCTTTTAGAAAAGTTCGGATTGGCTTTCAGGCAGGCGGGAGCTCGGGCCATGCCTTGTCTCCTCACGAGCACCGTCCTTGCTCAGTGTCCACGCTGGGGCTGTGGCCTTGGCCTTCCCAGCTCCGCGGCACGCCTGTGCGTTGCAGCCCAGAGAACAGTGCCGTTGAAGCACTTGCCTCGGTCGTGGTGTCTCCAGCTGTTGTTGGCTGAAAGTTTTCAAGGACGATCCCCGGAGTATCAGTGTCATCAGTGAGAAAAGTTCACAAACACAACAGTGTTTCATTCTCTGAATTCATATGCTGAAAATAGTTAGTGTTTAATGCTCGTATTTTAAAGAAGAGACTGTGCCTTATCATTTGAGTCATTTATTAATTCTGTGCATTTTGTTTTCATTCTTACAGAATTGTTCAGGAGACGACTTTTGACTTAGGAGGGGATGTTCACAGCGGATCAGCATTACCAGCCAGCAAGGTGGGTGTGATGTGCTGCCTCTAGGACTGGGCTGAGCGTGAGAGGGTGCTGTGGTCGAACACTTGACAGTGCTCTCTAAATGTGAGCTCTCTCAGTGATGCGTGCCTTGTTGCTAGGCTAGCACTGTCTCTTAGTGACTGTCTGCCCTCAAAGCCAAGGGAGGTCTGTGTAAGTAGCCCTTCTTATCAGCTACCCAGGAGCCATGGACCGCTGCTCAGACGGGCCTAACTTTGGTGCAAGGTCACCTGTCAGCTGGACCTGTGCAGGCACTGTGTTTCCGTCACCCCTCATTTCCTTCACAATGAGTTCTTTCTGTCCTTATTTTGGTTATCTAAAACAGCAGTCCTGTCTTGTCATGGAGTTGCTCAGAATGGTTTGTTCTCACCTGGGCAGTTAACTTGCTGGTATTGCCACTGGTTACTTGTGTGACTTCCGTCAGCCAGTGGGTTAGCCTGTGGCCAAGCTGTGCTGGGACGCAGGCATGGCCAGGCCTCCACATCTGCCTGCTGGGACGCAGGCACGGCCAGCCCTTCACATCTGCCTGTCATCTCAGGACACCCCATCATCTCTGACAGGGCAGCTGACACAAGCAGGACAGAAGTGACAGGCCCAGCACCATGGATTCCTCCAATTTCCTTTGTTACATGGAGCCGAGGCCTGGCCCAGGCTCAGGGCGGGACTCCACGCAACCTCTACATCAAGTCATCTGCAAGTTCTGTTCTCTACTTGAGAGATAGTTCATGGGTGTCTGCCTTCCTCCATCATCACGGCACAGCACTGTGTACTCCTTACATGCAGCGGCCCATCAGCTCCCAGGGGCCAGACTGAAATTTTCTAAATGTCGATTATATTCTGACAGCCCTGCTTTCAGAGACCCGGGCGTTTCTCGTCCCAAATGTCACAGTCCTGCCCCTGGCTAGCACAGCTCCTAGGATCTGGTGCTCTTTCCTCACCTCACATCTGGTGGCCCCAGTTCCGTGCCTGCATGCCTGCCACCCTGGCTTCTGTCCCTGAACCACCTCTTTCCCATCCAAAGCCTTTCCAGGCATTAGTGTAGTGGCTTTTTTCCTAGAATGCGCTTTCTGCTGGTTTGACACGGCTAGCCCCTTATCTCAGACCTCAACTTCAGTAGCCCCTGGAGATGCCTTTCCCAACAGCCAGGAGCTGTCATAACCTTCTTTCAGATTTTTGTGTGGCCTTTGTTACCTCTGATCCTTCTGTTGTTTGTTGACTGACTGTGGACTGTGGGGTTTGATGCTCGCTGCAGTACTTCTGGTGCTTAGAAAGCTTTGCCTGCTGCCTGGGAGAGCCTCAGCGAGGCTCTGCTGAAGCACTGAGTGAGGAGATACTCTGGGAGCCTAGTGTAACTGTCTTCATAAAAGCTTAGTCTCTAATCAAGGTGTATAGTCAACCTAGGAAATCTGATAAGTTGAGAAAAAATGAGAATTGTTCATCCATCATTTATAGTCTACTCTTGGTAACTTAACTGGATCTGTTTCTGAACGCTTTGCATGTGTGTGTGTTCATTTATACATTTTAACATAATGAAATCTCTGTGTACTTGTGCACGCGAATGCATACACATACCTTATCCTTTTCTCTGGTTCCCTCTGACTGTTATTTTGGGAACTTTTCCTTTGAAAATCATTTGAAAACAAGTTGTTTGGTACGTTAGCATTTAAGCATCTCTTATTGTATTTATCCATTGCTTTGCTATTATTCATTGATAATAGTTTTTTTGAATCTAAAAATTGCCATTTACTGACAAAGCAATTTTATTTCTGTAAATGTATCTGAGGGTAGTAATTATTGTGTATGACTATACAGCTGATCCATAAACAACATGGATTTAAACTACATAGGTCTGCCTATACAAAGATTGTTTTTCTATCTGTGGGTTAAAATTCACAATTCAGCCAACCTCAGATGGTATTTTGATATCCACAGATGGTGATGGGATGGGGGGCGCGGGGGGAGGGGTCCTGAAATCAGTCCTCTGCAGACTGGATGCAGACAGGGATGATAGCATGTTAAGTTTTTGGGAAGTCAGAAGTTATACACAGATTTTTAACTGCATGGGAGTCAGTGCCCCTAAATCCCATGGTCATGGCTCACCTGTATATATTTGCAAGTGTAATTGTTTTAACAGTCTGTACTGATGAACCTTTTCTGACAACATAATAAAGGGTTGGTTTAGTGTACTCTCTTGATTAGACAGCTGTTGGAATTCTCTAACAAAAAAATAGTACTTGGAGTTGTTTATAACATATGAAAGGTCCTTTTTATAAATAGTAGAAAGTATAATTTCTCCTGCTAAAAATATGAAAAGCCAGAAAGGTATATACGATACAGTGTTAATCTCTCATAAGACAAGGATTTTTTTTATTTACTTAATATGTTTTCAATTTCTACAGTAAACAGATGTAATAAGAAATCCTACATAGCATTTTGGCTATAGACATATTATATAAATACTGATTTTTAATATGTAAGTTTTTGATTCTGTTGATAATTGTTTCCTACTATAGGCAACTCACCTTTTTTGCCTGCCATGGATTGGCTGGGAGTGTGCACTCTTTGGAAGGACTTGAATGTAATATGCTGGGTTGCTGCATATTTGGTTTTTCCCTGTGTTGATTAAGGGCAAGAAATAAGCCTGTCTCTGTGCTGCATTCATTGTTTTACTCTATCATGAGTGGATTTTTAAGTCCTTTATTTAACAAATAAATACTGTAGCTTTTTAATATTAAACATATGCTCTCAGCTCCATCTTGATTTAAGAGAACTTTTTGGAGTAAAGTCTCTCTTGTCTCTATACTTTCTGAAGTCCCCTCATGGGCTGTAGCACTCAGCACCTGTGTTAGAGCTGGCGCCCGGTTCTGACAAAGGAGGCGGCTGTTTGCTTCATTATTCTTTAACGAGGCCATGCTCCTGGGTCCCCGCTGTCGGGCGTGCAGTGTGCTGGGCTCCTCGTCCTGCGTCCTGCACTCGTCTGTGCTCCTTGCTTGTCTGCTGCCCGGCAGCTTCCCTTCAGGCCCCCGCCTGTAGCGCTTTGTAAAGCTTGGCTGGCCCACGTGCTTTTGTCAAGACCCATCTTCTCCATCTTCTCCCCTAGAGCACCACCAGACTGGACGGCGACCGAGTGTCTTCTGCGTCCGGCACAGCCGAGCGGGGCATGGTGAAGCCCGTGAGCAGAGTGGAGCAGCAGGAGTACCGCAGGCAGGGGAGCAGGTGGGTCACTTCATGTCTAGAGCGGGCTTGGGACCACGGGGACTCATCTGTCGCGGGGTAGTGACAGTTACAGAGCAGTAATCATATTTTTAAGATTATTCTTCACATGAAAAAATAAATGCTTTATCAGTAGTTGCATCCATTGCTTATATGTCTTAGTGTTAGCCAGTGGAAATAGGCACGTTGACTTAAAGTGTTTCTATTTGAAATGTGCCACTTTGTAAAATCATGGAGAAAGGGAGTTTTTATGGGATTTCAGTATTTGATTGTTTTTATTTTCAGGTAAAGCTAATTACTGTGTTTCAGGTAAAGCTAATGTCTTGAGTTTTATTGTTACCTTTTCTTGTGATTTTTAAAATACATGTCATCTTGTCTGCTTAACGTTGACGAGCACTGGCCGTGCCTCAGATGGTAGCGAATAGCCGGCGGTGGACTGAGTGCTGGATTGGAGTCTGATGCTCCCCGCCTGTGCTCCCTGCTTGTGCTCGCAGAGACAGGACTTGTGGTCCGAGCTACATCCTGTTTGCTTGAGCAGCAGTGAACTTGGGAATCTTCAGCTTTTGGTGCTATCAGGGTCTTTGATGAGGCCATTCTGACAGTTCCCTATCACAGGGCAGTAAACCTTGCCCACTGTCCCGCTTCAGGTCAGGACAGGCCATTGATAGTGTTGTCATTGCGCCGTCTTCCAGCAGAGGGCACTGTGCATCAGAAGACCGTAGTGTCATTCCTCATAGAAACGAAATTTGTAGGTTGCTATGGAACTCTCAGGTTTTTTGACCTGGCCATTCATTACCCGGGTTTTTACTACGAGCTTTTAGTCCATCTTTAAATATTTTTATTGGATATGTGAGTTTTTTCAAATGTAATAATCTGCTTGCTGTGTACAATTTTTTGGTGGTGTGTTTCTAGGTTACGATTTCTAGGTTAAATTAGTATAGGAAGCAGTATGTCTATAACAGTCATAGTCCTTGGCCCATAAATATTTGAATGAGTGACTGAATCAGGAGATGGGGAGGGAAAAGATTGGTTAGGATGAGACTTTTACAAAAGTTCTTACCAAATAAGTATATATAGTTACAGAGTAAATATAGTATGATAATATAGTATCAAGATAGCCATCTGATGGTTAGTTATAGATAAAATTACTTTATCCTGTGAGCACATTTTAATTTCACAAGGTCAGTGTGTTTAGCTTTATAAAGATTTATTAAAGGTTTCATTTGAATTTCAAAATACTTTGTTGATAAATGGCATTGATGGAAACCTGATTTTTCTCATTTACAGTATTTGTGTTTTTCACATATACAGTGTTGGCTTAAGTAACAATTGATATATTCATATCTAATGGATAAGATGAAGATGGAGGGAAGCAGCATTTGTTGTTGGAAGGGAGTTATTTTAGTTTTAACTAACCTTAGCTATACACATTTATAATCATTGTGAATTTGTTTCATATTTGAATAATTTTTTTATTATAGGAACTTACTTAATGAATGACTATACCAATGATTTCAAATACTTAACTCTGGTAGGGCCATTACCATTTGTCTAAGATTAATAGAGTTAAATGACAACATCTGAAAAGGACCATTATTTTAAATCATTATCAAAATCAAATATCCTGATGACTATGTTAACATTCTATTGCACTAAATATGAAGATTTGAGTAAATAATGATATCAGTTTGCTTTCAGCCAGTGTTTAAGTTTTATTTCATTCCAGCTTAAGGCATATTGCCTGCTCTTTAATGTTTAGCTAAGTTTGCAGAAAGCAAGCCACACATCTTTTGCTATTGCTGACAGTTTTAATTTTCATCTCAAGGATAGATTTTTTGAGAAATTTTCTTGACCATTTCTGTTAAAGTTGAATTAAAATAATAAAGCTGTTGAAACTCTTGAAACTAATCCCTTGCCAGTCTGTAGTGGGTCGGGAGCATATAAATGTTAAAAAGTATAAGAAGGAGCAAGCAAGATCCAGCAATGTAAATTACATCTGCAATGGTTTATCCTACACATTTCAGAAAATCTTTGCTTTCTAATAGCATTCATGGTTTTTTTCGAGGGGGGATTTCTGGAGTTTTTATTAAATATTCTTGATCGTCCAGTAATAATTGTTAAATCTTTTGATTTTTTGAAATAACATGTCCCATTTACATGGTTTGTAAATTGGCCGCTACACTTATCCAAATATTACACATTCTCTTTCTTTTTTAATGCTTCTGTAAAAAAACTAAAGTGTTCTTGGGTGTAGCTTTAATAAAACGTTATCTAAACATGGAAAAAATCCCATTAAAAGTAATAATAACTATTGCTGAGTACTTATGACATGCCAGACACTGTGTATTAACTTACTAGATCCTCAAAATAATCCTATGAGGTAGTTATTGTTTTATCTTCATTTTCAAGATAAAAAAAAAAAAACCACAGCACAGAAAGATTTACTAGTTCATGTTCACAAAGTTAAGAGTCGCCGACTAAGGTTTTGAACCCAGATGGACCCTAATGAGTGTGCTCTTACCCTCTGCACTATCTACCGTTCTTCATGTTTATTTAAAATATATTTGTATAGATCAACAGCAAGCATAAAGAAGCAAAAGACAGTCATATATTTATATAATAGTAACTTTCAGATACTAAATGTCTGTCTACTCCGGCCAACCACCTGACAAGCACGTCACATAAACCACCCCCTGCAGACGGCATTCTGATACAGAGGGTAGAGGTCACCATCAGCACTTTATAAACTAGGAAAGAGGTTCAGAAAGGTAAAGCTACTCCAAGAGTACTGGTAGGTCACAGTGGTGAGGGATTGTTTTTTGTTTGTGTTTTATTTGTTTCATTTTAGTATTTTACTGCAGTAACTTTAATACATTAAAATAAATTGGTGTAGGGTCCCCATATGTGCAGTTACCCAATTTCTCAGATATGTGCCCTTGCGCCCTGCCCTCCACCACTTCACCAAGTTCTCTTCACCACTGTCCAGTGGGCCCCACTATATTTTCCCCCTACCCCCTCCTATTCCCTATTGGTCACCTCGGTTCTGTCGCAAGTGTCCAGGGATAGGTTTTGTTTCACCTGTTCCTTTGTTTTGTCTGTTTACATTCCACCTATGAGTGAGGTCATCTGGTATTTATCTTAATTCTTTTGACTTAATTTCACTTAGCATCATCACCTCTAGATCTCTTCATATTGATTGAAATGACAGGGTTTCATCTCTTCAAAGGACTGTGTAGTATTCCATTGTGTATATGAACCACATCTTCTTTATCCATTCATCTGAAGTGGGGCACTTAGGTCATTTCCAGGTCTTAGCTGTTGTGAATAGGGCTGCAGTAAACATAGGGGTGCATAAATCTCTGTGAATTTAGTGTTTTTGTGTCTTTTGGGTAAATATGCAGAATCGGGATGATGGGATCATATGGAATTTCCATCTTCAACTTTTTGAGGAATTTCCATACTGTTCTTCAACACCCATTTATGATTAAAAAAAAAAAAAAAAACACAAAAAACCCTGCATAAAATGGGAATGGAAGGTACATACTTCAACATAATAAAGGCCATATATGATCAACCCACAGCCAACATCGGAGTCTGTGGTGAAAATTGAAAGCATTTCCTCTGAGGTCAGGAACAAGGCAAGACTCTCCACTCTCACCACTGCTATTTAATATTGTACTAGAAGTCTTAGCACAGTTAGGTAAGAAAAAGAAGTAAAAGAAATTCAAAATGGAAAGAAGGAAATTAAAGCTCACTATTTGTAGATGACATGAATGAAAACCCTAAAAACTGTCAAAAAACTACTAGAATTAATCAATGAATACAGTGAAGTGGCAGATTACAAAATCAACGCATCATAATCTGTTCCATTTTTATACACAAATATCACACTGGAAGAAAAGGAAATCAAGAAAGCCACACCATTTAAAATAAAAATAAAAAGAATTAGAAATCTTGAAATATACTTAACAAAGGAGGTGAAAGACCCGTGCAATGAAACTACAGGTCCTTCTTAAAAGAAATGGAGGATACAAAGAGATGGGAAGACATCCCCTGCTCATTGTTGGGAAGAATCAACATTGTTAAAATGGTCATCTACTTAAGTGATATACAGATTTAATGCAATCCCCATTAAGTCCCATAGGCTTGTTTCTCTGAAATAGAACAAAAAAATCTTAAAATTTGTATGGAACAGCAAAAGAACCCCGAATAGCCAAAGCAGCTATGAGAAAAAAGAATGAATCTAGAGGGATTACACTTGCAGACATTGAGCTGTGCTGTAGTGATAGTGATCAGAACGGTATGGTACTGGAATAATAGCAGAGGCACAGATCCGTGGACTAGAGCTCCGTCACCAGAAACTGACTCACTCACAGTCAGTTAATCTACAACAAAGAAGCCAAAAGCATCTGATGTAAAAGAATGAAACTACATCATCCTCTAACATCATTCACGAAAATTAACTCAAAGTTGAGTAGAGACTTGGACATAAGACCGAAAACCAGTAAATTCTTGAAAGACAACATGGAAGGACATTCCGTGACATCAGTCTTAAAGAGGTCTTTGGGGACTCAACTCCAGCGTCAAGGGAAACAAAGCAAAAATAAACAGTTGGGACGACATCGAACTAAAAAACTAATTCACAGTGAAAGAAAACATCAAAGACTACCTACTAACTAGGAGAAGATATTTATTTGCATTCCATATTTCTGACAAGGGCTTAATATCCAAAATATACAAAAAGCTCATAAAACTCATTAACAGAAAAATAGGCAATCCAATCAAAAATGGGAAGAGGAATTGGAGAGACACTTTTCTGAAGAGGATAGACAGATGGCCAATAGGCACATGAAAAGCTGTTCCTACTCCCTGGCCATCAGGGAAATGCAAATCAAAAAACAACAATGACATTTATCACCTTGCACCTGAGAGACTATTAAGCAAATGACTGGAAAGAACAAATGCTGGCGAGCATGTGGAGAAAAGGGAACACTTTTCAAATGCTTTTTTAACCACAATACACAATATAAATCATATTTTACATCATGCCCTGGTGGACACCTATTTACATGGAAATATTTTTAGCAGAGAACACTTGCACCAAACAGTACTACTCCCTTATATCCTACCAGTGGAGCAGGGTGACCCACTTTTTGAAGATTGCTTTTCTTTTCTTTTTTTTTTTTTTCAGAAATAGAAATGTACTTAACTTTTGAATTAATGTGATACTCGATACCTGGAAATATGTAACATTACAGTACAGGACTAGTTCTTAGAAATGTTCCAAATTATTATTTCATTTTATAGTTTTAGACAGTTCCTTACTTGTGTAGTATTAGGCTAAATGATGAAAATATTCTGGAACTCAGGTGACTTAGGAAAATGTGAGAGATTGGGTTGTCTTGTTTTAAGGCATGTGTCACTGTGAGCTTAAAAAAATGTAATACTGAATGACTGCAGGGAACCAGCTTGTCATACTCTAGGAGGAGAGAAAGATAATGTAGCTCTTAGAAAAATTTTCCCTTTCATTTGTAAGACCTGTTTCAAGCTCAGCATGGGTTTTTTTGTGTCTCTTGGTGGTGTTTTTTCATTGTTACCTGAGCCACACGGGTAGCAGGTGTGTGACAGCCCAGTGTATACGCTGCACCAGGTCTTCATTAGTAATAGAGCCCGGGGCCCCATCTGTTCCTGGGCAGAAGCAGATACTGGAGGGAACTGACCTCTGCCAGACGCTGGCATCTGATCCCGCCCAGTGTGTGCATCTAAATATTTGAATAGGTCACACATGAAAACAAAGAATTGAATTATTTATTTGAAAAACTATATAGACGTTAAAAAATGATTTAAGAATCTGCACAGGTTGTCATTGATGTCATCAGTTCTGTGACCTGGGTTTAAAGATGACAACTTTCTTTTTTCAGAACTCAGGATGCTCCTGGGCCTGAACTGATACTGCCTGCGAGCATTGAATTCAGGGAGAGTTGTGAGTACCCCATTCTGTTGTGTGCGAGTTATTTCGTCATCCGTTTTTCACTCCGATTTTCATGAATTTTCTTGTCCTTTTTTTCTTTCTTTTTGAATCCTCTTCACAGCTGAAGATTCGTTTTTATCTGCCATTATAAATTACACTAACAGCTCCACGGTCCACTTCAAGTTGTCACCCACGTATGTGTTGTATATGGCCTGTCGGTATGTACTGTCCAGCCAGTACAGACCGGATGTCAGCCCGGCAGAGCGCACACACAAGGTGATTGCCATCGTCAACAAGATGGTGAGCATGATGGAAGGAGTGATTCAGGTAAGGTTCACCTGCAGGGTGGGGCCGTCCCAACACCGGCGGTGGTTCATCGCGTGCACCAGTTATGCCGGTTTCTGTAGCATTTCGAATTTGATTACATTTTTTATCTCATCTTAAGAATTCTTTCTAAAATAAAAGTTATATCTAATAATAGTTAGATTGATGATATTGAAAATTGTGTAGCTTTAATAACTGAAAAGAAATAATGAAATATAACTTATTTTCTACACACTTCAGACTCAAAGAAGATAAACTGTATATGTGGTAACATAATGATCATGAAAGAGACTTAAAATTACCATAGTTTTTAGTACTGAAGCTTGTGGGTTTCCTGAGAATTGTTTAAAAATAATGTATTGAAATACACATAACAAAGGCTAACCATTTTAAAGTGATAATTCAGTAGCATTTAGTACATTCACAGTATTGTGTAGTCTGTCTGGTTCTGAAATATTTCCATTCAACCCTTTACCCGTGAAGTAATCTCTCTCCATCACTGTCTCCCAGTCCCTTGCAGCCATCTTCTTACAGTTGCTTAAGGCTTATAAAAAGGCACTTGCTTTTTTATAATGCACCTACTACTATGATTATGATGTTGGTAGTGATTTTCTGGATTCATTTGTGGGGTTTTTTAAATAATAAATAGGCACATGACCATTATGTCACCTCTCATCGTGAAACTCAGATTCACATTCTTCTATAAAACGATTTTGAAAATTTTAGGACGTTAAGGGCATTCTCTTGCTAGAAAGTTTTCTTTAAGTACTTTCTCTATATAGTTGATGAAATTAGCATAGCAGTTTTTCAAGCTTATTGATAATTTGAAGATTCAATCTTTAAAGTCTTATAATTTTTAAAAACATTTTCCTAAATCACTTGGGAATAGTTATTCAACTATAAAACACTGATGTAATGTTAAATAACATCATTAGATAAATTGCTTGTTTTTTTTCTGTCAGGATCCTTTGAGGCAAAGTAATCTTTTAATTCCCACAGAATTATTTGAAAAGCTCAACATTTTTTAAAGAAATGTTTCTTTTTTGTTTGAGTGACTCGCATATGAATTTTATGGGGTTATGATTCTTTTTACCCGAGTAAGGAAATAGACAAAAATGAAAGTCATTTTATTTGAATGCCATTTGTTATTCATTATTTTATAAACAAATGCGAATTTCATTTTCAGTTGTCTTTCAAAGCCATTGTCTGTCTCCCATCATGTTTGGATTTCAAGAGCCTGTTTCAAAGTGTGAAGCTCCTACCATCAAACTGCACTGATAGCCTTTGCACAGACTAGTCAGAGACCATCAGTGCCAAAGCAAGACTTTGACCTTCAAACTAAGGCTTAGAATATGATAGAAAGAATTTTAAAGTTCTATAAAAGAACTATGGTAACAGATATCTTAAGTTCCTTAATTTGTAAAAACATACTTTCGAAATACAATTGACTCCTTTTTAGTATAGTTACAATAGAAGGTTTTTAAACCTTTATAGTCTCGACTTTCTGGATTTTTATTTATATTGCTTCCATTCCATTGTTCTTTCCTGTCTCTTTCATTCTTATTAATCCAGGGAATAAACACTCATGTTAGTACTTTTAAATGGTCAAACACAATACTATTAAAAATGATAAGAAGCCCTTCGTTAAGCTTTTGAAGAGATCAGTTTGTTCATGTGCTTATTGTAGCATCTTTATAGATAAACTTTAGGGGCTCTCTTAGTCCTCCTGCCAACGTTGAGAACATAAAACGTTCCCTTTGTGTCATGTACTTCCAAAAAGCTGCCTCAGAACCACAAACGGATATGTGATTTGGGAATACCATGACTAAATGTTGTACCTTTGTGTCGTGCCTTCATGTTAGTGTTTTGATTTTTTTAACTATCATGATTGTTTACAAGTTTCTTTCTCTCGTTCTGCTTGATTTCCCTCGTCTGTTTTCCTCCAGGAAGTAGACCAGGTTGATCAGGTAGGACATACTGCTGGGAGCGACCTAGCTATGTTGGCTTAGCTGAGTTCCTCATGCTGCTTCCATGTCAAAGTACAGTACTACAGAGCTGGACTGAACGGTTCATAACACTCATTCAGCAACTGAAACATGCAATACTAAAATTCTTTTTCGACTGTGCAACCTTTATCAGCATTTCATAACTTCTGCTTAATGCACCTCCGTGTGGATATGAAATGACAAGTTCTGTTTCTTCTCTATTGTTATCCTTGGTTCCTATTCTTTGGATCTCATGTGAGACTGCCTGGCCTGCACATGTGGTCGGGGGATGATGCGGTAGATCAGTACTTGATACCGAGTTCTTGGCATCCGAGCCAGAGACTAGAGTATCAGGGCGCTGGGGGTAACCATGGATACGTGTGCGTGTGCTTCACAGATTACCAGATAATGCACAGCCTCCAATTTGGTGCTGTACTATTTGATATGGCCATTTCTCCACTGATTCCTTAAATGTAGCTAATTCGATCTGTGTACACGAATCCTAAGACCACCTGCAGTGGTCATTTCTCTTCCATTGCTCTATTGGGCCCAAATTCCTTTGCACGTATCTGGTATCTGTGGTCAATACTGGGTAAAATGGGAAGGTACGGGTCTGTCTTCAGCAGCTTTTCAAGAGCATTCCTTTTCATTTTGACTCATTTTACGTGTCCCGTGGTTGCTTATAGCAATGTATTCTGTCTACAGAAACAGAAGAATATCGCAGGAGCACTTGCCTTCTGGATGGCAAATGCATCTGAACTTCTCAACTTCATTAAGCAGGACCGAGATCTTAGTCGAATCACTTTGGATGCCCAAGATGTTTTAGCACACTTGGTTCAAATGGCATTTAAGTAAGGAACACACTTTTGGAGATGACACTGTATTATAAAGATTGAAATCATGTTTTCTTGTTAAATTTTCTAAAGTAATTGTAAAGGTTTTATTTATCCTAATTAAAGATGATCATCAAGAAGCATAACTCTGTGTAAAATGTGCCTTTTTAATAAATTGAGTATGAGCTGTGTTTTTAAAGAACTCTGAGATTAAAATTATTGTGTTTTTTAAGCAGAAAATATTTCTGAACAGTAAACATTGTTTCTCCTGTGATACTCTCAGTAACAGCACTTCATGCTGACATGATTAAAAAATTTTTACTTATTTTCAGATACCTGGTTCACTGTCTTCAATCAGAACTGAATAATTACATGCCAGCCTTTCTAGATGATCCTGAAGAGAACAGTTTACAAAGACCAAAAATAGGTTAGGATATCCCTTCCTCCCTTCTCACTATTCTTTCTCCCTCTTTCTCTTCTTCATTTTATCCTGTTTAACTTCATTTAATTGTTACATATGTGTGAATGTGGAGGTATTTTAAACAGAAGTGACATGTTCTGTTGGATTTAGCATTCTTACTCAATTTTAACTACCATTTCTTTCATTTAAGAATACTTCTCATTTTGGTATGTCTTGCTGTTTCAAAAAGTCCCATAGGGCGAACTTAATTAAGTGTAGTAAGTTAACTAGATGTAGTTTAAGACTGCGTCCTATCCCTGTTGGAGTGAGGCTGGCATTTAAAATGATCGAACGGGTACTAATACCATCGCTGAGATTCTGCATACTTACTGTGAATGCAGAAGACTTGTGGCTGATGTTGTCCTGTCTTCGCCTGCTCCTTCAGATGACGTTCTCCACACGCTCACAGGAGCCATGTCCTTGCTGCGGCGCTGCCGCGTCAACGCTGCTCTCACCATCCAGCTCTTCTCCCAGCTCTTCCACTTCATCAACATGTGGCTGTTCAACAGGCTGGTCACCGACCCCGAGTCGGGGCTGTGCTCACACTACTGGGGTGCAATCATCCGCCAGCAGCTGGGGCACGTTGAAGCGTGGGCTGAGAAGCAGGGGTTGGAGCTGGCGGCCGACTGC
The DNA here is from genome assembly GCA_004363575.1 of Solenodon paradoxus. NCBI lineage: Eukaryota > Metazoa > Chordata > Mammalia > Eulipotyphla > Solenodontidae > Solenodon > Solenodon paradoxus. The sequence continues at coordinate 125,088 of RJWH01003111.1, forward strand.
CATCTCAGCAGGATAGTACAGGTGGGTGCCGACGCCCGCTTCCCAGTTCGCGTGCTTCCCCGTCAATACAGGAACCTGGGACCTGGCAAAACTCTGTGCTCCCCTTTCGGGTTTTTCCTTTAGACAAGCCATGGAGCAGTCGTGTGTTTGTTTGCGTGGACCCTGTAACTAAGTACAGCGAGGTTGGGGGCTTAAACAGCCGGCATTTCTGTCTCTTAGTTCTGGTGGCCGAAAGTCCAAGATCAAGGTGTAGGCAGGACTGATTCCGCCTTGGGGCTCTGAGGGAGCATCTGTTCCTGGCCTCTCACTTTCTGGTGCTCAGCTGGCCATTTGGGGCTTGTAGACCCCAACACCCAGACCTCTGCTAGACTTCATCGTTCCTGGGCATTGTCCCTGTACACATGTCTGTGTCCAGATGTTCACTTTTTCTAAGGACACATTCATACTGTGCCCACTGACCTCATGTTAACTTGCCCCTCTCTTTAAGTCAGGTCACATTCTGAGGTATGCGGGGTTAGGACTTGAACATGGGAATTTGGGGGACAGAAACCTGTAGTAAAGAGGTGGTAGTAGAATTAAGATCCTAAGTAGTTCTTTTTTATTGAGGTCAGTAAAGTATATTTCATACATTTCCCTACTGAAAGATACATTTCAGTGTGAGAATGGGTCAGAGTGAGCTGGTGAGAATTCAAAGCCAGGTAACTGCAAAGCAGAAACCAAAAGGGTAGATAACGGAAGAAAAGAGCAAGGATGCTAAGCAGACCAGAAATCCTGGGATCACAGAAGCAGAGAGCAAGAGACAGGAAGATGGAACAAAGGACCGCACGCAGCACACTCTACATGGTCTCATGAGAAGCTGGCGGCTTAGAGACAGTGTCGCGGTCTCAGAACCCTAGACGGTGCTTTTATCATTACTGTGTATGATTTTGTGTCTTTTTCTCGGTTTCTTTTTCTTTTTTCTTTTAAAGAAAGGTGTAGAAAGGCAGGAAGAAGGAGCATTTTCATTTAATTTACTAGTCATTCATCTTGGTTGTTGTCACCGGCCCTGGGATGCAAACCCAGAACCTTGGGGGGTGTGTGGACTGTTCCCAACCCCTTTGCCACCAGCTCACCCTTTTCTCCACTTTTTAATGACTTTTAAAGAGCGTTAGTATAGTCAGGCTAAGTCAGGCTACTGCCCTGCTGCCCTCCTCATTGAGTCAGCTAGTCAGACAAAAGGACTGAACTTCATTCAGATCCCAAAAAGTTATGTAAATGTTTAAAGTGCCTGAGATGGCATCGTCAGTGCCTCAATGAGTTTCATTGTGTGCACATCAGAAGCCATCTACACCTTTACTAGGCAGCCTTCATTTTAATGTATGTAGTTAGTGGATGTGTGTTTCTCTAAAAACAACCTGCATTTCAGCATTAAATTAGCAAGTTATTACTGTTGCACAAATGTTACAAAAGGGAATAGTCGTGAAAACTAAATCTTGATATTTCACGTTGCTTATTCTTTCAAATAGGCAACCACCTTGCTCACCATGGATAAGTATGCACCTGAGGACATTCCAAATATAAACAGTACCTGCTTTAAATTAAATTCACTACAGCTTCAAGCCTTATTACAGAATTATCACTGTGCACCTGATGAGCCTTTTGTCCCCACGGTGAGTGTCCCACGCTGGGTGGGGGCTTGTGTACACAGGGAAAATTTATTTACTAAGTCCCTCATTTCTTCAGAAATAACGACTTATTTAATAATCTTACAAGATTGTTTTTGCTGTTGATAATGAGTTCGGGTTTAGCGCTAGAAATACAAAGTATTCACGCATTTTAAATAGAGATTTAATTCAGGGAATTGTGTGCTTGGAGCATCACTGGAAGGACTGGGGAGGAAGGTGGACATTGTCCTGAACTCTTGCTTTCACGGACACACCACTATGACCCAAGATCCAGGCGCCTGAGAGTTGATGCCTCGGCCACACTTGCCCTCATCTGCAGTGCCGGTGCCCAGTCATGCCCTCCTTTGGCATCAACAGAAGCAGAAGGGCCCAGCTGCCTCCTGGCCCTGGGCAGAGACCTTTGACTGCAGAATCCAAGCTCTCGCCCAGAGCAGAGACTGTCGTTTGGGCATGTCTTCTCACAAGGAGGGTCAGCGGGGAAGACCCCCGTCCACAGACTGCTCCCATCCAGACGAAAGGAAACGGGTGTCCTGAGGCTTAGCTAGCGGAAGCTAATGAGATGGGGACATCACCTGGTGCTGCATTTCTGCTAACCAAAGCTGTGTATGCGGCGTGCACATGGGTGATGTCACAGCCGGTCGGAGCACTGCTCTGCAGGGACAAGAGGGAACGGCAGCCACAGCAGCAGGGAGATGCCAGGAATGATTTCTTTGAAAAGGATCAGCCTGTTTTCTATGAACTCTGCTGTTTATAAAACTACACAGATTTTAAAATTAAGAATATGTTGCTTCATATGTTGAAAGTATGTGCTTTGCTGGTGCTTTCTTGCCTTGCCCATGCATTTTGAGCACATGGATACATTATCTTCTTCCAAAGACCTGCACATGTGTGTGCAGCCTTGCTGCACGTGCTTAGAGTTTTTGAATAGTTTGCCATCTTTCGCCTCAGTCATTAACATCTCTACCATTGCGTTTTGTTTTCTGCCCAGGAGCTGATAGAGAGCGTAGTGGCCGTGGCTGAGAACACGGCTGACGAGCTGGCGCGCAGCGACGGGCGGGACGTGCAGCTGCAGGAGGACCCGGACCTGCAGCTGCCATTCCTCCTGCCAGAAGATGGCTATTCTTGTGACGTTGTCCGGAACATTCCAAATGGCTTGCAAGAATTCTTAGACCCTCTGTGCCAGAGAGGTAACTATCGCTTCAGGATGGCCGTCCACCTGGCCACCCAGTGGAGTGAGCGTGTCACCACCAGGTGTTCTGACGTGGCAAGGGCTGGACCCCAGTCATCCCGTCCAGTGGCGCTGCAGGTCCCGCGGGGTGGCCGGGACTGCTGGTCTGGCCCCAGTGTGTGGCTCCACCGGGACCTCGCGTGTCTGCAACCACCGTCAGCTTTCTGCCCAACGTCTCGCACAGGTGTTCTTGTGGCAGCTGCCCTCTGACGGGCTCTGCCCGTGCGCCACCCTTCCCTGCAGCTCCACGCTGCTGTCGCATCTCCCGAGACTGGGCTGTGTTCCCGGCGTGCCCGCTCTAAGCGCTCCGCCCGCAGGCTTCTCTGAGCACGTGGTGTGTCCACCTGCTGCTTTTGTCAGGACTCGGTTCCTTGTTTAACGCGCACACTGTTTATTTTCTTGACTCCAGTCAGGTGTCCCTTTTTCTAGAAACCTCAGCCTCTTCTGCCTGCTAACCCACCCTCCCCTCGAGGGGGTCTTGTGCTTTCATGACGCTTGTGCTGCCGTGTTTGCCGCGTGTGCGGGCCCGTGCCTGACGTCGTTCCCCTCAGCACCCAGCGCCGGCTGCGTGCTAAACGCACAGCCGTGTTCTCATGAGCACCTGTGAGCACGCACCAGGGTGAGATCGGTGTGGCCTGCAGCGTGTACACCGCTGCTGGTCTCGGAAGAGTCCGCGGGAGGAGGTACCTGCCAAGGAATCAAGATCCCGGTCTGACGCGGCCGTTTTCTCTGTGGCTTCCCCTCAGGCGCTCTTAAATGAGGGCTTGCAGGAGATGTGCGATGTTGCATCAGGATCTTGGCATCGCATTGCTGCAGTGTGTGAGATAATGCAGCCCAGCACAGAGAGGCCCGTAAAAGACCTGCAAAGAAGTGGCTCTTTGATGCCGTCACTGTTTTGAATTCGTTAGAAGCCAAGAACGACACGGTGCTTTCAGTCTACATCCCTCGCGTTTCTCTGTGTCACACAGTTCTCTGGAGAAGCTGTCCAGTGTGGACTCGTACCTGGCTTGGGACACAGCCCTTGGGCTCTGAAAGCTAAAAGTCTGCTGTGGTGTGGTGTGGACTTGGAGTAGAAACCTGACTTCTGAAAATGGAAAAAGAAGCTACACTTGCTAAAATTTCTAAGCCATAGTTACGATTCCCTAAATCATGGGAAGGAGAAATAAGTTGTTGGTTATATTTTAATGAAGCTGCATTTAAAGTCACTACTGAAAAATAAAAGGACCAAACTAATTAAAATTAATTTATGTCTGTATTTTAACAGTATATTTGTGAGGTCTCCCTTTTGGTCTCTCACAAGCAGCCTTACCGGTGTCCAAAAATAACAGGCCAAATGCCCTTTCTGGTGGTGAGGTCACGAGAGTGAAGGAGAGGACCACCATGTGGCAGGTCCCTAACGGGACTCTGCCCCAGGTACCCGAGAAGCCTCAGTCTGACTGCACTGTACTCTTGTGAGCTGCGGGTGGTGACACCACTGAGCAGAAGCGCAGCGAGGACTCCGCAAGGCTTATATATTGTGACTTTGTCAAAACATTTCCAAGAAACAAAATAAGGTCTGGCTAAATGAAGAATGACATATTTTGAACTGAAGGCGTCGTTTGGTCATTTGTCCTGTATGAAAATATCCAAGATAGTTCTTTAAAACATTATAAAGTGGTTCTAAAATTTGTGTAAGAAATGTGTGACTTCTAAGGGAATTTGGCCGAAGAGTCATGAGAAAGGGACCCATCTGCTCCAGAACCACTGCAAGTCATACAGAACCTTAACTGGAAGTTAGGACCAGTGACTGATGACTTTGCTTCTCCTTCCTTTGTGATGAGGTGCTCTTTGTCCCGAGGAGTAGACAGGCACAAGGCAGCAATTTCTCATCCAAGTGCAAATAAGTTGTTTGATTTTTTTAAGGAAAGGTGCAGGCAGGAATGAAGGCTAAGAGGCAGACAGGTAGGAAAGGAGAGGAGGAAAAGGCGTTGTGTTTTATTTAATTGTTTGTCTTGGTTGTTCCCGCGGTCCTAGGACACAAACCTGGGACCTTGTCATGTATGTGAACTGCACTCAACCCCTCCTCCACCAGGGGGCACCAAAAACAAGGTTTTCTGGAGCAAATAAGAGGGAGAACCAAGTACACTTCTGCCAGTGTTTAAATGTCATTGGACCGAAACAAATATTTATTTGTTATTTAATATTTGATATTTAAATACCTAATAACTCAGTTTTCAGAGGGAATTTTAAAAAGTAAATATTGCCAACATATTGTAAGCAATTGGTAATTTATGTTTCCCTTGCAGAAAATACTGTGTCTGACAGTGTGGTGTTTAGTCTGATAATTTACTTGCTCTCTCCTCAGGATTTTGCAGGTTAATCCCCCACATTCGTTCACCGGGTACCTGGACAATATATTTTGAAGGTGCAGACTATGAGAGTCACCTCACTCGGGAGAACACAGAACTGGCAAGTATTACGAGCATTATTGATGAACTCGAAAAAGTATATTCCTTACGGTTTGAAAATTCAGTGCACATTTCTTCCTTGCTTTCAGTGAACATTGTTATTTATGATAGGAAAATTTAGAAATCACCGTTAAGTACTAATTTTATCGAAAAATATTAAATGCATGATTTTTATATTTTTTTCCATTTCCTTTAAGCCATGCCTATCGACAAATGACACTTAATTTTTTTAAATTTATTTTTGATAAAGAAGGGAAGAAAGGTAGGCAGGAATGCAGCAGGCAGAAGGGAGAGGAGGAGAAAGCATTTTATTTATTCATTTTACTTTCCCCTGGCCATGAACTTGGGTCTCGGACTTTCAGTGGACTGCTCCCCAGACATGAGCTTAAACCCTGAGCCACCAGGGCACATCCAAATGATACTTTTAAATAAAGGATGTTTATATTCACAGTTATACCAGCTTTTTTTTCGAAGGGACGGTGTAGGCAGGAAGAGAAATGAGGAAGAAGCATTCAATTTAAAAAAAATTAATATCACCTAATCTTTTTCCCTAAAAATTTTCTCTCACCGACTGGTTCTAAATTAACAAGCCATGTGTACGATGATCACTTCCTGGCAATGTGCCTTCATAGTTGTGTGTTTAATTAATTAAAGTCTCCCTCCCCCCAGGATGCCCTGGTAATTTTCTTCTTTAATTTTATTTACTCTCTGGCATGAGGAATGCCAGATACAGCCCTTGTAGCTTCAGTGGGTGACTTTACTTTTGTGTTCCTTTGTGGATCTTCTCAAGAGCCGGCCTGCCGCACTGGGCCTCAGCTTCGTCACTTGAGCTTCCATGCCCAGCCACTTGGGCTCTGCAGTGACAGCCAAGTTCTTTGAATGCCGCTGCTCAAGACTGTGGCTGCTTGAGTTCTGCATTTTGCCAAAAGACCAAGATGTAGACCATTTTTGTTAGAACTTTTTTGCTGTCTTCTCCATAGTGTACAATAAATTTAATTTCTTTGTAAAAGCTAGTAATGTAGTTTTGAAAGGTACTCAAGAAAAACCTGTCTTTATGATTAGGTTTTCTAACCTGCAGTCAAAGTTCAGTTCTGTTTTATTAAGTTCTTTAAATAACATTAAGCAGCACCTATCCTAGATTCATTTTTGAGTCAAGAATATTAGCGTTGATTTTGCCTTATTAATACAAGAGGCACGTCTGCATTAATTGATCATTTTTGCCTGTTCTTACCTACCCTCTTGTTTCCTCTCCCCGTTGCCACAGTCTGATCGACTAGATCATGAGTTGTCTAACCATCGAGAAACACTTTTACAGCCATGAAATAATCCTGTCTCCATTTTCTAGGCTCAGCCACTGAGAAAAGAGCCTGAAATAATCACTGTGACCCTGAAAAAGCAAAATGGAATGGGCCTGAGCATTGTTGCTGCAAAGGTAGGACCGTGAGTCCTGTGAGCGTCTTATCTTCTCATTACTGACTCGTGTGGGACAAAGCTGAGGTGTGTGGGGGCGTTTTACCACCTGGAGATAAAGTGCTGCTTCGGTTTTGTTTGTCGGGGGAGAGGAAGGTGCTAGAAGAATGGAACTTTTCTGCTCAGGCAGCTGGAGAGAGGCTCCGCTTTGAGAATGGAGGGTGTGCTGTGTGACATCATAGCCCCAGCGGATGCTGCTCATCAGGAAACAATGTCAGGTCACAGCAGAGCTCGATTGCCACCCCTCCCTGCAGCCAGCCTTGTTGGCACAGCAGGAAACAAATAGTCTGTGTCTGTCACCTCATCTCGGGGCCAGACACCCTTCTCAGCCTTCGTGCTGGGGAGGCACTCACTGACCCGCCCTCCAAGGCCGTAGTTTGTGTGCATATGTGTTAAATGGCACAGCCTTTTACTTTAAAAAATTTAAAAAAGCCTTGCAGGGGATTCATAAGCCTCTGTTGCCATAAGGATTAGCAGTTGTTTGCTAATACGGACTTTTAGCTTTGAATCATTTTCAATGGGATAAACATCGTTATTTTTAGTCAATAATTTGTTTAAAGATAACACTTTCAACAGCGTGTTTTATATATGTGCATATCTCCAGGAATACACGAAAATCTTATAAATATTATATAGCAATGTGATAGCAGTGCTTGCTGCCAGGATTGCTCTATTAATGTATCTTGAGAAATAATTTTAAATTGATGCTAGTCAAAATTTTTAATTTTTTTCCATACTAGATTTATATTAGCCTGAAACTAATTGGAAATAAACAGAGCATCGCTGGAAGCCCTGCCACTCCATTTGCCGGGGGACTTAGAATTTTTTAAATGTTGCATTAAAGCGCACCCCTCCACTGCCCTAACTTGTAAGGGTTCTGTTTGAAACGAGGTATACAGGCAGGCCGTGAGGTCAGTATTGCTCTGATAAGAGTAAGGAGAAAAAGTGTTGAGACTGTTAACTGAAAGCTGAAGAGTGAGCTAAGGCACAGCCGAGAGTGATCAGGCTCTTCCCGGGGACGTGCAGGGGCTGTCCCTTTACCTGAACTCTGCCTCCTGTTGCCACACACAGGTTCACACGTCCTCCTTCACCGGAGGACTTCCAGGCAGCTCACCTGAGGCCTCAGGTAGCCCTCTGCGCTGGTCTGAAATTAGATGATTGGAGGCTGACCCCTCTTCCCAGTAGAGTGGTCTTGTGTGCTGTTAAGGTTCTCTGCTCGCTAACTAGTCCCCAAAGCAGGCAAGAAGTATTTGTTGAAAAATAAATACTCTCAAAAGAGTGGGCGTTTGATTTGCCATCATTTACCTTGAATCTTGGATGGATAAATATGTACAAATATAAAATAAATTAATTTTATATCATAAATTACTGACTTAAAAAATCCGAGTCAGCTCTTCAAAGGACCTATTATGCGTGGTCTTCGTCATCACCGAATATGCACCTGAGACCCTGTGAGTGCCGTCTAGTTGGTGCCCTGGGACTTTGTGTCAGAGAAGCATGTGCGTGACCAGGCCCATGGCCGTCGTCGTGGCTGCGGAGGCACCGTGAACACGGCGCAGTCGCAGCCGGGCCCTGCAGGTGAGCACTGGAGGGCCTCAGACAGCAGTCTTGTAATGTTGAAAAGAAAAACACCACTGGCAGCTTCGACAAAACAAGTGTCCGAGGACCCTCTCCTTTTCTGTGGCATTTTGCTTAAAGTCAGTTTCCAAGACCCTATCAGCAGTGTCACGTGGGGCTGACTGTATTTGGACTGAAGAACTGGGGCTGATGTGCTGTGGGTAGCAGGGACTGCAGCTTGATAGAGAGACACGTGCTGTGCAAGCCATCTTTGGATCACTTGACCCTGCTCCCCTGGGAGAGTGGAGTGGAAGTGGCTTCGAAAACTCCAGCGATTGGCTGGGAATGTGTGCTTTATTTATCTTGGAGACACCACAGAGCAGGATGTGTTTTGGACAGATGGGGGACATTTGAGGAAGCCTTATCTAGGAACAGAGTGTGCAGGGCTGAAAGAGAAGAATCTGGGACCCCAGATGGGATTCCAGGCAGGGCTGAGCTGGAAGAGCTGTTACAAAAGTACGTGTAATTTGTAAAGAAGCGCTGTTACTGATTGCCACAAGCCTCGTGCTTTAGGAGTCCACAGGGCATGACTTCAGGGTAGAGAGTAGTCTGTGGTTTTTTGTTACTTTTCCTAATGTTAGAATAAAGTTAACACGAAAGCAGTAGTTCGTTGTTAAGGAAATAGTGATTCTGGAACACGATTGAGCCTACTGGGTGAAACTAGAGTGTGCTTTTCACTTTGTCATTTTTTGAATCTCTGGGGTTTTTTCTTGTTTCCTGGACATGGTAAAGAGAGTTCTAGAAAAAACTGGCAAATGACAGTGTTGCTAGCATTTCTAAATGGGGCACAGAACGATAGATCGGGGACAGTCAGCAGCTTAAGTGAAAGGGTGACCTTACAGAACAGGACGGAGGAGCTGTGCGCACACTCATGGTGTCTGGGCACTGTCCCCTCCTGCCCTCTCCTTCCCGCCTGGGCCTGGGCCTGGGCCCCCCTGAGATCCTGCAGAGGCGCGCACCCTCATGCCCGGGGCCCAGCAAGGAGGCACAGGGTGACGAGGGCTTGCTCCCCTGTGTCTAAACCGGGCCCTCGTGTCCTTTCTGGCACATCAGGGGCCTTTGCTCTTCGCTTGTCTGTGGTCTTTTCAGATAACAGCGAACAGGACGTCTCCATTTAGAAGTGGAAGAGAGGTCATTGCAAAAGAGCTTTGAAGTCAGATTCCAGATTTAGTCTTTTCTAAGACTGTCAGCTTGTAAAATAGATTTAATGAGACTCAGTATGCATTTGGCTCTCATGGAAATACTTTTTACCTAGTGGCTAGTTCTTCGCCTGCCAGCAATAACAGCGCTCCTCCCAGGCAGCCTCTGTCGGTGCACGCCCCGGTCCCTGAGGGGCAAGCGGGCTCTGGGGGAGCGCTGCCATCAGAGGGCACGGCTTGCTCTGCCAGTGGACTGAGGGTCTCGACTCCAGTGTGGAGAGGTCTGTGCGGGCCTCCCGGAGGAAGCGCCTTTCAGCTGAAACTTGGGTGAGCGCATGGCCGGGAGGAAGACAGTCCCCTTTGGGAAGAGGGGGTGCGTGAAGCTGGGGCAAGAAGGCGGGCGCAGTGGCTGCCTCCGGGGCCGGGCCTGCTTGCGCCCCTTTCCGCCCTGCACCAGCCACTGCTGTGTCCCGCTGAGACTTTCTGAGGACAGCATCCCGAGGTCTCGAAGGAGTTGTGGGGTTTTCCGTAGGTGAAATAGCGCCCTGGAGGGCTTCCAGTCAGGCCTGTGCTTGGAGTGCAGTCCCGACAGTTTGGTCCCACTCCTCCATGGAGCACGGTTAGAAGGCCTTAGGGGTCCAACAGAGGGACTCGCTTCCCGGTGACATGATGAGGCCTGCCTGGGGGCGTGGGGGTGGAGTCAGGCAGTCAGCACTTGGGAGTTCGTGGCAGGGTGGCTAGTGTTCACCAACAGGCTCCCTGTGAGCGGGCCTGGCCTGGCCCCGTGGGGAAGCACTCCCGACCCGCTCCTCGACGGCGGGCGCCGGCTGCCTGCAGGTATCGTCTCTGGGCTGGCCTGGGGCACATTTGGTGAGGAGAGAAGGGGCTCAGTTCCATGGGACATGTTCCCCTGCAGGTTTGGGGTGTCCGCTAAGTTACCTAGTAGAGTTGGTGTGAGTGGAAGTCAGATGAGACCCACAGATCAAATTTGGGTGTTGGCACGGAGATGCTTTAGAGGAACTGATTCCAAGAAGGTGGTATGTTAACTGGACGGTGCCATTTTCAGATGTAAAAACAGTATTTTAATATCTCTTCTTAAAATCAGTCGAGTCTAGCCATTCACCTGTGTCCTTGATCGCTCAGTCCATTTTTCTTGAACTGCATTGTAATTCTCTGCTACCTGGGAAGGGGAATATTGAGAACACAAAGCCAGTCACCTCATTGATACACATCGCCGAAGTGACACTGGCTGGAGGCACAGGACAGGTCTGTGTAAATGTTAGCACTGGAGCAGACTTGTGGGGGGTACTTGGGGGATGTATTTGCGTCAGGGCAGGACTTCTCTGCCGTCTCGTAGCACCGGTTCTGGATGGGTCACTTCTGTCAGAGGGCGGGCGGGGTGGTTTCGCCGGCGCTGCCCGTCAGCCCAGTGGGTCGGGGTACAGTGTGGGAGGGGTCCAGCTGGCTCACCTGCAGGGGCGCCCGGGCCGGTCGGTGCAGTCACCCCACGAGCGCTTGCTTGCGTCGGGTTTTGGGGTTTTCTGTCAACTGCCATGGTCTTTGCATCTGGCCCAGTCCTTTTTACTTTTTCCTGCTGAGTGTGGCATAGCTGCTGTGAGCCTCGCGTGTGAGGATGTTAAGCTGCTGGCGCCCCTTCCACGTCGTGGTTTGGTTTTATAAAATCCAGATGACTTGGAGCAGTGCGTGTGTGCAGTTCACTTTCACGAACGTCGCTTGGGGGAGGTTTCGCCTGCTCCTTCTTACTCATCTGCGGGACGGCGTGCGCTTCCTATTTCCTTTTGGACTTTCAAAGTGCAATCTTTTTTATTTTCCCAGCTCTTTGCAAAGTTTAGTAAAACAGAAAGTTAGGAAAGTCAGCCGACCGGTTACGTAAGAGCCTGAGTGCGGCGCTGGTTCTAGCTGTGTTGGTAAATGCCATGCTGTGTCATCCCGCCCAGCCCGGAGTGCTGGGGCTCCTAGCCCGGGGAGGCCAAGGCTGCTTGTGGCCGCTGAGACGGCAAGAAGTAATGATTGTTTTCCTGCTGGAGAAGTTGTAGCCCAGCAGTCCAAATGTGGGTCTCCGTTGTCGGAAGAACAGGCACGGCGGTGAGTCCCTGGGTGCGGGTGAGTGCGTCCTCCAAGAGTGCCTCCTGCCTCTGCGGGCGCCCAGACCTGTCAGCAGGCCCCCTTTTCAAGAAGCAGCCGCTGCAGCTAGAAGTGACACACCCAGATCTGTGCTGCTCTGGGTTTTCATGCTGGAAATTCTTAAGGTCCATGAAAATAGCAGGCTCCTGTATGCTTTGTAAACAAGAAAAAAACATCAGCTTCCGCCGGCTGGCTGTGCTGGGGTGAAAGTGCTTGAAATGTGCTGGAAGAAGTAGCTTCTGCTCTCTAGCTCGCCCAGGACATAGGTGAGAATGTCAGTGATGCAGCTCTGGCCGCGCCAGTGGTTCTTGCTGTAGGCTTTTTGTAAGCGTAAATATAAAAATGATAATTTAAAAGCACTTAGGATTAGTTTACTTAAAATAGTTAATTGGATGGGGTTTTAAACATGTTTTACTTTGTGCTTTTTAGACTATATGCTGTTTTTAAGTTCTTAAAACTTATTTAGGAAGTTTAAAGCAAGAGTCCTCTCAAAGGAGAGGATGAAAACAGTATGGATTAATGCATCATCCTCCCATTTGCAAAGTAAGTTCTTACTTGAAGAACTTAGAAAAACTCTTAATTTTGTCCTTTGTAGAATTTGAGACCTCGATTCTTCTGTTTTTTAATATCCTTGTTATAACCCCGTGAGAAAGACCTAGACAATGAAATGAAGTCAGGACATTCTTCATTCCTTTATAAAGTCAATTCCAAAGTCCCAGTGTGGTGACAGTTTGTTCCATGGAACTCCAGAAAGCACTTCCCTTGAGTTCTGTGAAATGACCCAGTGCCCCATCTGGCTGTCGCTTAGGAATTTGGACTCAATTTTTATATGCTTGTTATAAAAAACAAAAGAGCACATTATGTAAAAATGTAATGTTTTTACCTGCTTTATAATAATGGCCTAAGTGTTAATTTCTTGGATTGACTAATTACAATATTAAAATAACATAAGAATAGTACATGTTCATGATACTCCAGCAGAACTGTTCTGTATGTGCTCTACTAGGACACGATGACATTGCGGGGTCCACTAGGTGAGGGGAATTGGCTATGGAGAGCCCTCCCTGAGGGTGCAGGCTGCCCAACTCTGTCCGAAGCCCCCCTCCCCCCCACGCTGCCCCCCCATTCACTGAGGCTCAAGGTGGGGGCACGCCTGAGCAAGCTGCATGTGGAAGTGCCCCTGGTCTGTCATCCACTCACTGCCCGGGAGCCTCAGGACAGCCCTGCAGATCCGTACACCTCACTGCATGCGGCTTTAGGGACTGCAGACTCGTGCTGCCCATCTCTGTGTTCTGGCGTGGCCTCTGCTCTAATTCATGTCCTTTTATGGAGAGGGAAGAGGAGGGTATCTGCTTTGCATTTTATGAGAAGGGCAAACAGGTGGGCAGAGGTGGGTCTGAGGCCTCCCACCTGTTTTCACAGTGAGAGCCAGTATCTATCAAGAATCAGTTGCTTGTAAAAGTGCTTGGTTACTTGAGAACCAAACAGCAGTGTTTTCAAAACTAAGAAAATAGTTTGTGAATCAGACCTACTTGTCTGACTAGAAATAAGGCAGTGAAGAGCAGGCAAGCTCTGAATGTGCCTGATGAGTTTTACATACTCTGGACTCTGAGGTCATCCCAGCCCACTGATTGTTTCGAAACCTCCAGCCACGGAGTCCAGACTGTTGCCCTGTTGAAACAATAGGGTTGGGCCCATGCTGCCGCCATGTCTTCCTCCCACTCTGCTGTTTGGTTTGGTTTGGCTTGGGTTTTGGATTGTGCCTTAATGATGTTCTTAAACTCGTAATCATCTCATACTCCCACACGCGGTGCTGGTGCTGGAATGTTTGCAGCATGAGTTTCTTCTTGAGCTTCTGCCTGAGGTGAGAATACCTGTGTTTGAGAGAAGGGTCAGAAAACAGGCATCTGGGAGCGGCCATTTCTTCTCCGGTCTGTGAAGCAGTCATCTGATGGGTGTGTGTTCTTTCTTACTTCTAGGGTCAGGGATGTATGGAGCATGCTAGGCTGAGCTGTTAGCTCGCTCTTAACCTTTCACCTTGAGACCCGCTGCCATCTTCTTCTGGAGTCTGTTTCTGCAGGAAGGTGTCAGGTGTTTACTTAGCTTCACCTTCTTTTCCCATCTCCTACCCTTGTCCCACCTCCTTCTCAAGCCTCTGCCTTTGAAAGGAAAGAAAAACAGTTTCAAGATACATTTTACTTTTACATAAAATCGTTGTTACTTTGTTTAGTGCTATTTTGAAGGCTGTAGGTCTTCCCTTTCCCTTGCCTCTGCATTTTCCGCCTGGCTGGGAGACAGGTGAGTCTCCTGAGTCTGCTGCCAACGAACTGTGAGACCACACTGTCAGGTGTTCTCACCGGGACATCTCTGGAAAGGAAGTGTTTGGCATTCAAAAAACGATTTCTAGTGTGTGTTTGTTTAAATTGTTAGTGAAATTCATAGTTCCAGTATGTTTAGATTAGGTAGCTGATCAACAGAAGACCTTTTAAAAAAGGAATTGTATCTGTTAAATGTGGAAATTCTGTGTCATGCTTATTCTTTTAATCTTTCAAATAATAAATGGACTAAAAATACGGCAGTATCTTCTCAGAGCAATTGAGGTGTACCTCTCAGTAAATAATTAAGGTCATTTAGTTGTCATATATTTACTTATCATACCACGTTCCCTGGTTGTTCATCTTGTTGGAAGTCAAGGTGACTAATGTCGGTGTATGTGCTTTGTTAAAGTCAGATCTTGTCTTTCCAGGTTATCTGCATAGTTAAAAACTTACTGCTAGTACTAAAGTTACTAATAACATGTATACTATGAAAAGCCTGTAGTTTAAAGCAATGCTGTTCAATAGAAGAACCAAATATGAGCCACAGAGGTACGTTTAAATTTCCCGTTAGCCGTATTTTTTTAAGTATGAAAAACCATCCATAGAATGACGTGTTTTATTTCATGCAGTATATGTAACTGATACAAGTTACTCATGAGCTATTTTACGTTCTTTTTTCCATCATGTCTTTGAAGCCCTGGAGGAACAAAAGTTATAACTTCAGGACCCATTTTCCTTTCTTAATTTGAGAGGGATAAAACTACCATAAAATGTGTCTTAATTGTGAATGAGTAAAATAGAAACTATTATTTCTAGAAATTTTCTTTGAACTTAATTTTATTAGGCTAGATTAGTGCATTTCTGCTCAGAGCTAAGATGTAAGTGAGGTGATAGTTCTGAAATAGTTCTTGTTCACTGTTTTTCGTCATCAGCTACAGCCTTCTCATCTCGCGCAGGTGAGGTGGGGCAGGCGGCGAGACCGTCCCGCTGCAGAACCCTCGGGCCGGGCTTGGCAGGCAGTCGCTTGCTGGAGCCTCACTCAGTGACTGCCCAGCGCAGAGGCTGAGGCAGAGCTCCTCACTGTCCACGCAGTCAGGACAGTCCGGGCCGTCCCCGCCGAGCCTGCTGAGTCAGATTGGCCCCTGGGGTCACCTCAGAGTGGTCGGATACAGTGATGTTTTGGGTTGAAAGCAACCACCCTGTTAACTTGTTGTGTTTCTCCTTAGAAATCCATAGTGTTCTTTCATCTCCAGGTGTTCATCTGAAATTTGGTTTGCTCGGTAATTACCAGCAGAACTAATTTCTCCTCATACTGTTGTGCTTACTTGGCACTTGCCATCTAGCTTGTGACAGCACTGCCCCCGATGTGCAGGGTTCAGAGAAGCAGAAAGGGGGACGTTGGGAGGGCAGAACTGAGAGCCTGTACTGTCTGGGGAAGAGTCAGATGTCAACCAAAGTTTGGACACCCTCAAGTTATTCTAAAGAGAGACTCTTCGCTTGTGTAGGCCCCCTCCCAAGATTTAAAAAATGGATTTCATGACACTTTTGATGACTTAGTTTGTTTTTATCATCAGTCTCAAATAGACATTTTGGACCTAAGAGATCTTTTGAACTGAGGTCTCTAATCATCATGAACTCGCATGTCCTCAAATGAAAACCTCCTTTGTGAGAAGGAGATAAGGCAGACTTACTTGGAATTAGGAGAAGTGGTTATCACTTAGAAATCAGATAAATTCCCATCATGGAAGAAAGTAATCTCTGTCATTTCTTAAAGATTCTGTGATTCCCATTATCCACTACCTGACAGTAATGGATTTGAGTGTTTCCTCCTAAAACAGTACACTGGGTGCCAGCATCAGAAATGCTTAGGGTTTCTGACCTTTTTAACAAATAATTTCACACTGTGATCAGTATTTGACGTTGCTAAATCACATAATGGATATATCAGCTGCTTCCTGACCCTACTGTATTCATCCGGTAAGTTCGGACTTCCATATAATAGGTTTTCCTGACTTCCTCATGCTATGTAAAGTGCATAATAGGCCTCAGTGTAAGTGGACTGAAAGGCAGCAACTCGGGCAGTGCCTCTGGAAGGGAGCTGAACAAAGATGATCCCCTGGGAAGTGAGAAGAGAGTTCAGTTTTGCCTGAAGGTAGGGAGGGAGTGGGTGGACAGCTTGTGGTGCATGAGCCTAGCAACTCAGGATTCAGGGGCACTGGCAGGCAGGTGGTTGGCACCAGAAAGATGTCTTGTGGCGAGAATTAGGTAAACCAAGGCAGCGTGGGAAACAGGGCAGAGCTTGGAGGACCTCCAGAGGGAGCCCCACCTCGGACGTGGGCTCACAGCCTGGCCTCCTCCGGGGCCGGTGGGCAGCTGGCGGTCTCGGGCAGCAGCGTGCGGCTGGAGCTGAGCCTCAGGGAGGGGTGCCCTGGGCAGGTTGGCTGGGGGAGGCAGCAGCACATCGCCGGAATGTATCCCGTAAACCACTGCCTGTTGAAGGGCGTGGTGGCAGTGACACTGGGCGTCTGGTCGCATGATCACCTGACTTGGATATTGAAATGCAGACTTTCTAAATTCCACATTGTGGATGGTGCAATAAATGACCGAGTCTAAAATGTCACAGGCTCTCAGGGGGTTTGAAGATTATTTGCAGTACATATGAGTCCACTAACTTGAACGTTGTCTAAAAATATAGAGCAGTTATGAAATAGCAGAGTCCGGTAGTTACCCTCAAGTATGAGATTACTGGCCTCAAGAATCTGAAAGCATAAAATAATAAATCAGTGGCGCTACGATTTATAGTGAATGTCGGACAGAAGCATCTGCCTAGAGTAAAAAGTGTGAAAAACAAGAGCTAGCCTGCGCGCACTCAAAATTATGTAGTAGGTGGTTGGTTTGTTAGGAAGCAGCAAATAATATTTTTCTCATGTTGTTCTATTTTGTGCTTTAAAGAGTTTTCTTAATGCAGTTTATCTAAATGAGATGATTCCCCTATATTCATAATAATCTTATAAAATATACCAGAATGGGGAATTACTTGATTTATTGTTTAAAAGTAGTTTGTATTTCATTGTTTCATGTCAATGTTACTTAAAATTCTCTGTTATTAGTATTGCTGTTTTTCTTGCCAAAGGTTGTGTAATCAATCTTATTAAAAGGGCGTTTTTTATTATCTAAAGGACACATTACATCATAACGTGTTGTGTGGAAATGTAGGTGCCTGTTCATGAAAAAAAAATTGACCATCTGAAGTTTAGTAAGCATTGTTTCCATCAGTCAAAAGCAGGAGTAAAAAGTAACCAGGGTGTTGGATGTTTTTTAAAAATCTGGCCTCTTGTCCCAGCTTCAAAAATACCGTGCGGTGCTCACAAAGTTTTTCTTCGACCGCTGCAGAGAAATGGGTCTGGAATATCAGCTCCACCTGAAGTTTGGTCTGTTCTCTCCATTGGTGAAGACACACAGCTAGGTTGACAGAGGCATTCAGTGACTGCTTGTTGAATGAGAGAGATTGTCTTCAGCAGCAGAGCTGCTGAATTAATAAACCTTCCCAGATTACGTCAAAGCACGGCATAGTGAGAATGTCATTTAATTAGATCACACGGGAGGGAATATCTGTTTTAGCAAGTGGGGGCAGTAGAGAACTGTCTTGTCAGTAGTTTTCATAGGGTTTCCTGGGTTTAAGGGAACCCAGCACTGGTTAAGTGAAGCCAGGGGAAGGGGTGCTGCTTTTTTGCTGCTTGACATGCTAAAATTCAGAAAGTTGCTGCTATCTTGGAATGCCTATTATCTAGTTTGCTTCTTACTTTGAAATTTCATATTTACAAAAAATAAGTTTTACCGACTGACTCTCCCAGTGGCGTTTTTGCGTATGTGGCAAAGGGCATATGCGCTGAGCGTTTCTGAGGCTCATCTAGCAGGCAGAGGGGAGTAGGAAGTGGACGGTGAGGGAGGGCCTGGGAGGGTGAGGGAGGGCGATGGGCAATCCAGGCCGGAGCTGCAGAGTTGCAGGGAGCGCTGACTTAACCTTGTGTGGGACTTTCATAGGCTTGGACCCCGGATAACTTGGCCACCACTCCCCCAAACAGAATCACTTTGTTAAACTGAGCCCTTTCATACAGTATTCAGAATGAGGTGCATAATCGATAGTTCTAGGCTCCCATAGCAGCGACAAGCTGCATGCTGGATTTTCCTCGAGGGCAGACAGATGAAGTCTTTGCAGTGCCAGCCACTCAGCTGCCCTCTTCAGACCTGCACCGTTGACTCGGGGGGTGAGAGGGGTTTTCAGCTGGAAATTACACCGTTCCAGGGCGTTGAGAAAAATGCGTTTCCATTAAGTCATTTGTTGAAATGACTGTCTATAACTTTCTGTGACACCTTCTTATAGTTTGGCTTTCGTGCCGCAGTGCTTCGTAACTGTTAAAGCTGCTGTGACCTAAGAGAGACTCAGTCGTAGAATATTGGCAGTAATATCCAGGTGGGATTTTATTGGCATGGCTGCTTCCTTTGGTGGTTGCAAATTGTGATTTTTATGTTGTAATTCCCCAGCGGAACATCCATGGGGCTGAGTGACTGAGGTCTGTGTGCTGGTCGCTCCTGCTGCACCACGATGGCCGGCGGCCCCAGTGTGCACTGTGCGGGTGGAGTGTGCGCCCCGAGTTGCAGTACGTGATCCCTGAGTTGTACAGACACAGGCTGTGTTCCGCGTGCTCTCCTCTTGGTCCCTTAGTCCCTCTGGCTGTTTGCCATTAGACGTTATTTACTTTAATTTTGAACTCTATGGAAAAAATAGGGTGTAAAGGACTAAGTGTGAATTTTGGGGTGCAAAACTACCATGGTTAGTTGTTTTGGTATTAAAGTGATTAATTGTGCATAGTCTGTTAAGTTTTTCATTCACTCACACGAGTGCCCCCTCAGAACGGAGCTTCAGTGACCTCTTGGATTCTAAGTCTTTTCACGTTAGTCTTCTCATTCGTGGATTTATTAGCAATTGATTTTGCAGGAGTAATCTCATTTGCGAAAACAAAATAGTTGCATTTCCTGTTGGTTTCTTCATACCTGGTCAGTGTGTGAATTCCGTTGGAACGGTTTTTATGTTTAGATTCAAGACTTCCGCTGCAGTTATTTATGTAGCTGTTTCTTGTTTACTGTCCGCGGCTTACTGTGCATTTCCAATGTTTCCTCCTCTACCACAGGGTGCCGGCCAGGATAAACTTGGAATCTATGTCAAGTCCGTGGTGAAAGGAGGCGCTGCAGATGTGGTCAGTATGCGTTTTGAAGATGTCGGTGTTCGCGGTAACCTATGTTTAGCAAATGACTGGGGGGCATCCACTGATGCTGTGTTATTCAGGTTGCATACTGTTGTTGAAAGAACAAACACGACATGTCCTTATCTTGACTTTCCTCTCCCTCTGTCCCCCGGCTGTCCCCGCCGCCACTCGCCGCATGCATGGCCGTTCCCAGGATGGACGACTAGCTGCTGGTGACCAGCTCCTCAGTGTGGACGGACGAAGTCTGGTAGGACTCTCTCAGGAAAGGTATCCTTTATTTCCTTGTTTCAGGCTTAACACTAGCATTTTCGGGATGTTTTGCATTAGATTTTTGGAACTGGAAGATTAACAACGCTGAAGAGCAGCACTGCTCTTCATGCCCCGGAGGGTGACGCTCCTGGCGCACGTGCGCTCCCTTGGCCACGGCGGGTTGGTCTGCGGCGCATGCTGACCTTCGCAGTGCCGACTTCCTGTTCTTAAACACCGCGGCCAGAGCTGTGTTGTGGGGTCTGGCCAAGGCCCCAGGTGTCGCCTGGAATGGAGAAGAGCTGGGCTGCTGTGTGGGGGGCAGGGCAGGCGCGGGACTTCGTCTTCCTCACGTTTCTCATGCTCTCTTCTAGGGCAGCAGAGCTCATGACAAGAACGAGTTCGGTGGTGACACTAGAAGTAGCAAAGCAAGGAGCCATCTATCACGGCCTTGCCACCCTGCTCAACCAGCCTTCCCCCATGATGCAGAGAAGTAAGGACGTTGTGAGGGGCAGGAGGTGCCTCTTCCCTCGGCGCCCACTGTTAACAGTGAACTTTCTTGATCACTTATGATGTGCCAGGCATTTTACAATTTTGCAAAAGCCTGTGGAGTAGGTCTTGCTGTCGTCATGTCCGCATTTGAAAGATGGGAAACTGAGGGCGAGAGCACTTACGTAAGATGACCAGGCTTCTGGCTCCTCACAGGACTCAGTGTGGGCGGCTGAGCTTGGGCCACAGTGTCACTGATTAGGGTGCCCGCCCTCTGCTGAGAGCCCCATTACCTCAGCCTGACTGACTGCGCTGGAGGCACCCTGTGCCCAGCTCACGAGGCCGCGGTCAGCAGGATGTTGGAGGGAGTTTCCCCTGGTGACAGGAAACCACACCATGTGATGTCCTCGAAGAGCTAGTGGGACGCTCTGCTGAAGGGGCACTTGTACGTGAGTGCCAGGATCGCTCTTTTAGTCCTACGCCTGCCGAAGTAGGACATGGTTAGCTTCTTAGCTGTCGTTCACTTTCAGTTAAAAGCTGCATTATTACGGTGAAGCGATTTGGGGGAGGGAGCCATAATTTGTAGCTACATCAAAAATCTCAGAATAAAATTAATGTATGTGTAGAACTTTTTAAAAAGATCAGCTTAGAAACCACCCAAATACCCATTATGACTCACATTATCTTTATACAGTTTCCATCCCAGTCTTAACATTCTTCTACATTGTGTGTTCCCTCTGACTGGCCTTGATAGAGCTCCCCCGCAAGTCATTTTTCTGGGAGCTTGAAGTCTGTAGCCAATAGTAATAGCAAAACTCAGCAGTCGTCCAAAGACCTGGTCCTACTGTTTATTGACGCAAATAAAAAGGATATCTCAAAAAACATGATTTGTAGATAGGCCCTGACTCAGTATAATATTTGCTTTGTTTATAACATGCTGCTTTACATGCTGACTAGCTAGTTTCTTAAAGAAAACTAGGTGATGAACTAGAAGTCAGAGGGAAGCACTTAAAAGTAGATAATCAAGTCACAGAGTCAGAAGAAAACTAAAAAAGAAAATTTTATAAGTAAAATAAATTTATCAAATTAAAACAGCAACAAAACCATATTAAATTGGATTTTTGCCTACTGTGTTATATAAATTAATATTTCCATATAAATTGCGGGGGTCGGGGGGGAGAAGGAAAACAACTGTAAAACCTGTTTGGGGGCTGGATAATCAAAGGGAGTGAGGCTTTGGACCGTGATACGCAGGAAGGAACCAGCTTTGGAGGAAGCCAGTCAGACACAGGGCTTGCACAGGGCTTGCAGTGGTGGCGCTGAATGGGGAGCAAGGATGGAGTATCCCATCTCTGTCCCTGACCTGCTACAAATGCCTCCTGGACCCAGTCTTCTTTCTTTTCCTTAAACTCCTCCTCCCTCTCTTCTGCTCTTACGCTCAAGTGATCTCGGACAATTGAACCGCTCTGAGTCCTGCAAAAATAGAAATAAAAAAGAAGGAACAATCACATCAAATGATGGATATTCAGGATGCTACAAGCCTGAACGATAAAAAGGACATGTTTTAAGACGTGAGGGAAGCTCATTTATCTTTCAGTTTTCTTTTTTTTAAGATAACAAGCGTAGTTGATGTGAAAATAGCCTATGAAGGCGTGCCTTTTGCGATCATGGCCAGTTAGATATATTTTAATTTCTCTTAGTTTCTCTAGAAAGGTTTTTCTCTTATATACAAATCACCTTATTTCTCCTTTGAACAGCCAGTCCTTACTTGTGGGATTTTTGATATTAGAAGATGTGTCTTTCTTTTGCGTGGGACAGAAAACAGCTTGAGCAGGTGCAGCAGTCCTGAGCATGCTTTGTTTCAGTTTCAGATCGTCGCGGCTCAGGTAAGCCCCGACCGAAGAGCGAGGGTTTCGAGCTCTACAACAATTCCGCTCAGAACGGGTCACCGGAGAGCCCTCCGCTGCCCTGGACAGAGCACGGTGAACCAAAGAAAGCGCCAGGCGACGACAGGCTCCTCAAGAACAGAGCTGACCACCGCTCCAGCCCCAACGTAGCCAGTAAGAGGCGTCTCTGGCTTTCTCCTCTTGTCCGGGGTGCTCATCCCAGTATGTGCGTGGTCCTCGTCACGGAGTGGGGTGCTCTGTGTGACTTGTCACTTACTAAAACCAAGTCATGGCCGACATATATTAGATATGTTTTCCATGAGAGGTATCAAAATTAGTACTTTGTGAGTAGGAAATGAAAACTGAACTGGAAAAACCTCTGATTCACTGAAGCTCTAGGCCGTGCATGGTCTTCCTCTAGCAGGGGTTGGCGGATGACCCGCAGGAACTCAGGTGGTTTCTGTACTTTCAAAGCACTGTGAAGAAGTAACCGTAGGCGAGTCTGCCACACTCGGGTTCGAAAGCCTAAGGTCGTAGCACTCTGGCGTTTTCCACAAACCTCTGCCTCTGGTGTCTAGATAACACGCTGCAGCTCTGCGCTCTGCCGCTGATGCGCTGGAGGGGCTCTGACGAGCCCGCTCTCCCAGGTGCCTGTGGGTCACCTCTGTGCTGGACACCACTGCCAGCGTGGCTTCTGCTTGTCCGTTACATGGACTCCACGCGTTTGACAGGAACTTCTCCTCTTCCTCCAGACCAGCCTCCCAGCCCTGCGGGGAAGAGTGGCTACGCCCCCACGACGGCAGCGAAGATCACATCCGTCTCCACTGGAAACCTCTGTGCTGAGGTCTGACAGATGAGCGGGCACGGCCCACTGCTCCGAGCGCCTGGGTTCCTTAGAGCACATAGCTTTGCTGTGCACATTTGGCATTCTTTATAATTTCGGGCTGATTTTTCTTTTAATGGTCGGGTCAATTGGTTTTAAAGGGTTAACTAGACAAAGTAAAATGTTTTTCGTTGTTCTTAGTTTAGGATCAGACACTTTAATTTTTAACACAGTTTTTTAAATAAATGCACGTCTTTAAAACGTCACTGTAAATTAAAAGAACCAGTTGTACAGATTGTAAAAGACTCACTTCTCTGTCTTCTTATTTTATAGGAGGAGACCCCGCCACCAAGACCCGAGGCCTACCCTATCCCCACTCAGACGTACACCAGAGAGTATTTCACATTCCCAGCTTCCAAGTCCCAAGACCGCATGGCTCCTCCTCAGAACCAGTGGCCGAGCTATGAGGAAAAGTCACACATGCACACGGACGGCGGTCACCCCAATACCGGGCTTCAGGTGAGGAGGGCTCCAGGAACACGTCAGCCCTCAGAGACAGACCAGTTTGACAGGATGGCACCGGAATGAGACACAGTGGTGTTTCTGTAGATTGTTACCGTCACCTTCTTCCTTTTTTTTCATGGTTTTGTGTGAAGTCTGCACAAAAGAGGGGTGGAATAGATACTCATTTGAAAAGGAATTCTCGCCTTAAACTTTGATTAATGAAGTGTTTGCAATAATAGGGCTTCATTTCTGCTCATAAGGCAAGACCCATTGATTCTCAGAGTAAGAAGGGAGAGAGAGCCTAACGGCCTGTGCTGTGCTTTGTGTCTGAAGCGGTCCCAAGCACGGGAATGCAGAGACTGTCGTGGTCCCTGTTGGAAGCTGACGGGCTGCTTGGGAATGACAGAAATGAAATGCATACACTACAGTTGCTTGAGCAGAGTTACCTTTCAGGCCGGGGAGATCCAGGGACCTGCTGTTCTCCGGAGCTCGGCAGTTGGGGAAGTCAGGGTCCAGGCCTGTGGGCTGGGCGGGAGCATTGGAAGGTGTTATGTGACAACCTAAGGGATTTCGGTTCTTTCTGGGCGGGTGGGGTATCAGTCTGGTGAGTTAAGCCTGAGGAAAGTCCTGATTTTTTTAAATTTTAATTTTTTAGAAAGATAGAAGAAATTTCGTGTTTACTTAAATATAGGCACAGTCAGAGATACCTGACAAGTATATAAATAAATCTCTAGCATTGTGAGTGATGCAGGAATTCTGAGTTTCATAGGGTTTGAGCTGAGCCTGGAATGATGAGAACACAGAGATGAGTTCCCACGAGACAGTGACCGCAGAAGAGCGAGAGCAGGACTCAGGCCACAGATGCCAACTCTTCCCGAGATTTCATTTAATCCCCCTCTCTTACCTAGGGTCCGTCCTGCCTGTTCCCTAGATTGGCCCGATGCCTGCCAGGAGTTGGAGGTGCCCTCCCTGCCCACTCTGATGGTGTGCAGGGTACTGTGACAAGAGGCCTTTGTCCAGATTACTCCAGCAGTAAATTGCCGGGTATCCTAGTGCTCTTGTCAGCCTGTGAACTGCCTCCCATGCAGCCAGGCAGCCTGCACTCTGAGGGAGTAGCCCGTGAGCCTCCATGTTGGGTACATGGCTGCTGCCTACTGCTGCCTCGCAGTGGCAAGCAGCCCCCGAGGAGCCAGTCAGGACACTGGGAGACTCCTGTGTGGAACCTGAAGTGCTAAGTGTTGTCAGGGGACTTGGCAGAGGCAAGCGAGGAACGCCAGGGCCGGGTTCGGGGAGCGGACACCGCGACTCCCGGCCCTGGACTGTCTGCCCAGTGATGAAGAAACCGTGTGCACAGTAAAGCAGCAGTAAAATGGGGGAGCTGGTGTTCCGTTGCTCTGTCGGCTGCGTTTCGTTGCTGTTGGTGGCTGTTTCTAAGAGAAGGGAAACAGTTTTTCAGATTTGCGTCTTTGGTTTTCACTAACAGGGCAGGAGGAAACACGTTTGGCTCAGATGTCACAGTGAATCGTTGCCACCAGGTTACACGACTTGCTGATAAGCCACTTCAGGCTCCAGGCTAGCCCTCGGAAAACAGAACTCGCGTTTGTCTGTCTTAGACACACAAGCATGCGCACTGTTTATACTGCAGACGGGAGCGCTATATAGTGGACGCACAGGCTCTGTCGTGCAGTGACGCGGCGCTGCCCACTGCCCGGAGACCCCTCGTCACTGATGGAGCCCAGCTTGCTGGTAGCTCCGCCGTCCAATTTCCTGATCTCTGTCAGTAGTAGTGAGACTCCTGCTCCCCAGCAGAGCTGCGCCGCTCTTCACCTAGTTAGTGAATGTCCGTCCTTCCAAGTCCGGGCCCCGCGGCACGCCGCTGTCGCACGCTGTGTCCGAGGCTGTGCAGGGCTCAGCCTTGAGATGCCTGAGTTTTGGCCCATTTTGTGGTGTTGCCAGTGATGCAGAGAGAAAGTAGAGCTGTTCCATTTCCCAACAGATGCAGCAGCTCACCGAGCAGCTCTGTGATCACACCCCCCCGAGCGGTCTCTTTCTGGACACCAGCAATCTTCCTCATTTCTTCCCTCCCTGGAGAGAAAATGCTTATAAGATTTTTGTCGTTTCTTCTGAGAGTGACCGAAGTACAAGTTTTCCTTTTTCTTTTTTCCAGCGTGTTACCCGTTCCCAAGAGGAGCTTCGAGAAGATGAGGTTTATCACCTTGAGCGGCAGCGCGTGGAGGCGGCTGTGGACCACACGTCTGACAGCGACATGTGGGTCAACCAGAGCTCCTCCCTGGGCTCCAGTGCGTCCAGCCAGGAGCGTGTGGACCTTTCCTCCAGGTCGGGCACCCCTGCCTCCACTCTGACCAAAAGCGGCCCGGGGCGCTGGAAGACCCCCGCTGTGCCACCTGCGCCCGGGGCCGTCCCCCAGCCTGTTCGGACGGACCTGCCCCCGCCTCCCCCGCCGCCCCCTGTGCACTATGCTGGCGACTTGGATGGGATCCCGGTAGATCTGCCCCTGCCACCGCCTCCATCGGCCGGCCAGCCAGGGCCCGTGGGCGCGCAGGCAGCGGCCGAGCGGAGGAAGAGGGAGGAGCACCAGCGCTGGTACGAGAAGGAGAAGGCCCGCCTGGAGGAGGAGCGGGAGCGCAAGCGCCGAGAGCAGGAACGCAAGCTGGGCCAGATGCGCAGCCAGACGCTAAACCCCGCCACCTTCCCCGCCGCTACGAGCCCCCTGGGGAAGCCAGAGAAGCCCACCGCTCTGCCCAGGCCCCCCGACACGGTCATTCGGGAGCTGCAGCCCCAACAGCAGCCCCGCACAGTTGAGCGCAGAGACCTGCAGTACATCACGGTCAGCAGAGAAGGGCTGTCCTCGGGGGACAGTCTGTCCCCCGACCCCTGGAAGCGGGACGCCAGGGAGAAGCTGGAGAAGCAGCAGCAGATGCACATCGTGGACATGCTGAGCCGGGAGATCCAGGAGTTGCAGGCCAAGCCCGAGCGCTCCGCGGAGGACAGCGACCGCCTGCGCAAGCTCATGCTGGAATGGCAGTTCCAGAAGCGGCTGCAGGAGTCCCAGCAGAAGGACGAGGACGACGACGAGGACGAGGACGACGATGACGTGGACACGGTGCTGCTCATGCAGCGCCTGGAGGCCGAGCGGAGAGCCAGGGTAAAGGGGTGCCCGCTGTGCCCGCCCGCCCGCTTCCTGTGTGCGGGAGCGGGACGCACTGCCGGCGACGTGCTCAGCCGCGTGGGGGGCGAGCCAGGTAGAGGGGGCGTGAACGCGCTCACAGCGGGTTAGCAGCTCGCGGGGCCCAGCTCTTGGCGCTTCCGTCGCGAGCACCCTTAGCAGTGGCCAGTCGCAGTCGGGTCAGGAGTTGGCAGAACGCTTTCCACAGCCAGACCCTAACTCCTGGGCCTTGCGGGGCTGCCGGAAGTACTGCAGCAGCGGTCCCACAGCTGGCCCGTGACCCTCAGCGCGTGTCCGGAGACTTGGCTCTCAGACCTGACGCGCTTGCAAAGGACACTTTGCGGACGTCAGAATTAAGGTTGAACGTCCTTACCACGAGTCGAGCCCCCTCCCCGCAGTTCAGACAGTCGCTGAAGCGAGTATTTCTGGAGTGACCGTTTCCTTCCAGTGGGTGTGCAGACGCTGAGAACCTATGCATGTTGAGTTCTCTACTAAAAAATAGCTTGCCCTTTTTACTAAAAAAAGTAAAATTTAGTTTAATGCAGTAGTTTGTTAAAATTCCACGTTTAAGATGAAAACAAGATTTTGTTACCCTACGAAGGGGGCTGATCACAGTATTCATATGCAGAATACTGCTGGCCTCTTCCATGTCAACGAGTTTTAGTGAGCATCTTCCTTTTTTTGATATAATGAAATATTCTGAGAAAAGACAGCCTTTTTTTTTTTGACCATTTGAATTTCGTTTCTAATTCCAGTTTTTATTTGATGCTGTTTCTTCCTAAACCGGTAACTTATGTCAGATATTTTAATCTTTCTACCTCATGAAATTGAATCCAGTGTAATTTAAGCCAAAAGTGAAGTCCCTTTTCAGTTGCTCTGAAGAAATTTCCTGAACATCACACACTTCTTGTTATGTACATGTTTTCAGCCAATATACGTATGCTTTGCCCAAAATTCAACTGGTCGTATCCTTAAAACAATGAAGTTTCTTAAAGGCCTAAATATTTAGTCCTTACATTGTTTTACAGTCTTTTCCAAGTTAGCAGTAGTAGACTTCTTTAAGAATTTTCTTTACCATCAGAGCTATTTGATTTGAAAGAGCAACTTTTGATGATACCGAATTATTCTTATTATATTCTGTGAGCGGTTCCACACTGGTCTGAACTCTGACCTCAAGGCTAGTGGTCACCCCGTGCCGGTCAGGGCCACGAGCTCCCCGCCTGCTCCGGCAGCCTCGCTGGTGGGCGCTGCAGGAGGGTTCATTAAGGAGGCTGGAGGCCCTCGTGCATCCGTCTCCCCGCTCCCACCCCGCAGCTCAAGGCATGACTAGCTTTCCTGCAGCTCAGACTCAGCAGAATATCCAACTGATATGTGTGGGAAAAGTAAACATTATTGTTGATTGTTGCCCCATATCCCAGCTTTAGTGAAGTTAACAACTGCATTGTGCTGTTTTCAGAATTATTTTTTCTATCAAGACTACATTTTTACCGAGAGGTCTCTTTTTCTACATGGTTGAAACAGCAAATACTTCAAAGCCTATTAGTATGAATTACATGATACCTGGAAAGTTTACTTATGATAATGTAGTCACAAATGCTTCTGCATTCATCGTTAAGTGTATTAAGATTACTACCTTAGTGTCCAAATAAGAAAGCTAAGGGAAGTTTACTTTTTTTAGTGACTGTATCTCAGTGATGAAACTCGGTCGTTTACTAGCAGGGGCCGTTCTGTGTCTGAATACTGGGATCTAGCCGTAGTGCTCCCCTCCCTCGCGCGTCCTTCACAGCGGGGGAAGCGTCGCGACGCGTGCTGATGGCGCGACGCAGGCGGAACGACCTGCTCTCACACCTCATCTTTCTTCTTCTCTGTTACCTGCAGCAGACTGCTATGCCCGCAATCTCTGTTCTAGATTTGGTATGTTCTTGTTTCTTTCCCTTTGGTGCTTTTTTTTCCTGTCTTGATTTTCTTTTTTCTTTCAGTGGTGGTGCTTTGTGTTTCATTAGCTCCAGCTCTTAGGGGCGTCGGCTCAGGATGTGTAGTTCTGTGAGTCTCTAGAAGCATGCCTTTGAATGTTCTTAGATTTAGCTACTCTTTGCTTTCCTCCCTTAATTTTAAGTGTTACTGTTTATTTATGGTTTTGACTTTCTCTCAGTTTTAGTCACAAAATTGTGTGTATTCCTAGTCATTAAATACAAGAGCAACTGAAAGAATTTTTCCAGTGAGTAATCTATTTCGTATTATCTATTTCCTAGTATAGAAACATTTTAAATATTCAACTGTTAGAAACGCAGTAGAACTGGTATTGACATTGTCAGTTAAGATGTAACTCTTGGTGAGTGCGACAGATTCCCATTCAGCATGTATTCTCTTTTAATAATAAATAAAACACTGATTTTAGTTTAATTTATTGGCCATTTCAGTTTATAGTCTACCAAGAAATACCTGAGGTCACATGCTGTCGTAAGCTCAGTGTTGAATGTCACTGTGGGGGAGTTCGTTTGGTGACATTGCCTGTTATGCTGGTACATTTATATCCCCTTTAAGTCCACATTAATGGGCAGTCAGGTTTACGTGATAGAAGACTTGTATCAGAAAATACTTTAAAAAATACACCCGGATCCAGCTTTGTCTTTAATGACCTTTTAAAGCTCTTTTAAAACTCTGCTTTTTAAAAATAAAGGTACATAGAAGGCATGGAGTGCGCACGGTCGCCGCAAGGAGAGACCTATTAGAAACAGCTGCCCTCCCGGATGACTGAAAGGCATAGTTTCTGAACTTGACATTTCCCCCCACAGGAGACAAAACGTGTCTTTTCTCCTCGGTCTTCGTGTGACAGCATGCACGTGGGCCAGCCTGATGGCGAGGGTCGTGTCTGTGTGCGGGAGGCCCTCCCAGCAAACCCCGCTGGGCTTGGGTGTCGGGCTGGCGAGTCCAGCCTCGCCCCCTTCACACCACTGCCCCGTGGGGCGGGCGTCCCTCCCTGCAGTGTCACCTGGCCGACGTCTGAGGACAGCAAGTCCTTCTACCCAATGGCAGGGTGTAACTCATGCCTTCGTTGGGCCAGGTTTCCAGAGAATTGCTCGCATTACTCTGCTGCATCCTGACAGCGCCCGTGTGTGAGACTCTCCCTGCCACTGCGCGAGAGGGCTCCGCCCGAATGCTGCGTGCACATTCCATCCAGCTCCACGCCATCAGGTCTCCTGCGCCGTGACGAGGTCGCTGGGACCCGTCTTGAACGAGGGATCCCCGTGGTGTGACGCGCTCACAGCGTCGGCTCTCCTCCGCACAGTCCTAGTAGCTCTCCGCTGACTCGATGACACACAGATGTGGGGGCAGTTCCTCCATGTCGGGGAACACCGGAGAATTAGGGTTTCCCCGAGTTCAGTGGCGCTTGTGGCTTTAACCTGAGGAGACGAGGCGAGATGGTCCTCAGGCTGCCCTCCCGTCCCGCCTCACGGGGGACTGGCCCTCAGCATTCGGGTGTAGACAGAGTGACTCAAAGCTCCAAGGGTGCGTAGGACGCCTCGTTGAGTGTCGCACCGTCGGAGAGGCCTGTCCGGGGAGCAGCAGACTCTTCCACTTCATGTCGAAGCTCTGGAACTGGCAGTGTCTCCCCCAGACTGTCAGCGCCCCGGAGCCGGTGTGGCTTCCAGAAGGAGCAGCTCTGCCCTTCTCCGCCCCGGAATTCAGAGCGGGGTGCTCTGAAGGCAGTGTGTGCGTGCGGGAGGAGCCAGTGTCCCGGGTCCGCGGGGAGCGCCCTCCCTGGGCTTGCTCTGCTTTGCCACTGGGTCTTCCTTGCGCTGATAAAATGCCAAGAGGAGAGTCTGCCCTTGGCGGAGGGCCAGTCTGCGGGCGCTGGTTTCCTTGCCTCATTTAACTGTCAGTGCCTCCGTGGAGGCTCTCTGTCCCCACGAGGAAACCCGTTCCTGCACTGAGAGGAGTGACCCCTGGTGCCGGGTGGGGCTGTCCCCTCTGACCCCTCCCCCACGCGCCCGCGGCCTGGGCGCCAGAGGCCTGTGGTGGAACATTCTCGGATCAGTTTTCCCTGCACTTGTTGACCTCGTGTCAGGGTGAGTGTTTGTGGGTGGGGGCATAAGCAGCAAAAGCGCAGAGAAGGTTCTTGCGGGAATGTGCTCGACAGCTCTTCAGTTGTCTTTTCACTGAAAAGTGTCAGAAAGGAAAGGTATTTGGCCTGTTTTACAATCAGATATTTCAATACGATTGTCCACCTTAATGGGATTTCTGTTCTAAATCAAAGATACAAGTTGATGTGTTTTTAATGCACAAAATTATAAATACACAAATCCCAACATACTTTTTTTAAAACCTGAAAATATCTTTTTTAAGAAATGTAGGCTGCCAGCATTGCAAAACCCTGGTCAGGTTAACCTCCTGTCAGGTTTTGAAATCCTAGCATAGTTCTTGGTTTAGAATAACTTTATTCATTCTTAATTCTTTCTATAAGAAATAATTCTATAAGAAATATTGTATATATTCTGATCTTTTTCCCCAGCAAGAACTTCCTACAAGACCGATAGCCTGCCAACTTTTTTTCAGTATCATACAATGCACTCATCCTTTCGATTTAACTTCAGAGTGTTTATAGAACAATTGGTCAATGAATTGGAGTCATTATGTCTGTAACATTAAAATACCCTGTCACTGTTACTGAATGTAAGTGAACTATACTGAAGTAAGATTAAGGGTTCTCTTTCTAATAAGTGATTCTCTTTTTTTAGTAAAGTATATTTTTGAAAAACCAAACAGTCTTTTGTTTTGAAAGTGAAAATTCATGAAGTAACTTACCAGACAGTTGGAAGAGGCTACCTTTATTATAAGAGTGCTGGGTCTCTCTCTGCCTCACTTTAAATAGTGACCAGTGGGACGACACCTCTAGCCAGATTCAGGAGGAAGGTTTCAGGAGAACAAACCTGTTGATAGATTTAGAAATTCTGTGCCTCAGAATTGTAGTTGTTCTGACTTTTCAAAAGTGTGCTCCTGTTTAATTTTAAAGGCGCTAATGACTCTGAATGTATACTATTCTGCCCCAGAATTTGTTTTTCATTACCTCTAGAAAGGATAACATAATGAAATTAGTTTGTGCTTTCTGGGGTAATAAGAAGGTCTCAATTTTACATCCTTCCATAAATTAATTTTCTGTAGCGTACTTAAGATTGTCATTGCTGTTTTGTTCTGATATTTTGGGGCGCTTTTTCTCTTGTACTGATGGCTTTGAAATTCCTGGGCGCTGTCGCACTGTCACTCTGGTGGCTGTGTCAGGGAGCCCTTGGGCAGAGCCTCTGCCTGGGGAGCTCAGGTGTCGCTCCTTGTCAGGACCCTCCCGCTGCAGGGCCCACATCCCTCCGGGCATACACCCAGATGTCACTAAAAAGAACGTTAAAGTGCCTTGTCTTCTAAAGAAAGGGATTTTTGTTTTTTTCATAGATGGAGTACTAGTGTTTGCTGACATGAAAAGACATGAGTTAATTTACTTTCCTACCAGAGGCAGCCTTTGTTTTGTAGAAACCAAGCCAGAGTGAAGTTGTTTGGTCTTCATTTTTGTTCAAGAAAATGCAAACACAATTCAAATCCAGAAGGTGACATTTTTTATTTTTGCTACAAATGACTTAGAGTAACCGATAGTTCTATGGATTTTGAAACAGTCTGAGGGATTCTGCGTAAGACATCCATTCATTCCCGCGCCGTCAGAGGAGGAACTGGATGGTGTCGCAGTCCTCGGAATCGGGGGTAGCTTCTACCAGATCAGAAATAGACGAGAATGCGCTTCTCAAAGTTGTTGGGTCTTGGGCCGTCCCAGCAGAAGTGTCTGAGGGATACCATGGCGGTGGAGAATGGGACTCTGCGCGCTGCTGATCAGATGTGCTTTCGCTGGGCTCGTTTTAGAAACGCCGTCAGCCTGCAGTGCGTGGGGGCTGTGGTGGTCGTGGGGGGAGCAAGGCTGAGCACCCACAGGAGCGCCCTGGAAATGGGAATGGTGTCAGGGAAAGGAACTGAGTTTGTCTGGTGTTGTGTCAAGAAGGTAGAACCTCAGTGACAAACAGTCGGAAACAGGTGATAAACTTCAGACCATCAGCTTTTTGACTGGCAGCTGGAAGTAGATTGCGCTCTCGGGAGGGAGGCAGTGGGTCCTGACCTGGGGTGTTCTCACAGGTGGGAATTAATTGGTTATCAGTCTATTAGTTAGAGTAAGGTTCCCCCCAAACTTCAGGTTCTGTAATCCAAGTCTGGGGCTGTCTGAGCTGGGAAGGGATTCTGAAGTCCAGCATGAGACCAGAGGAGGTGATGGCTCAGGGCCAGGGTCTGGAGTCCTGGGAACATGGCCCAAGGAAGTGGGTGCCGACAGTCGCCTTGTTCCTTGGGCTTCTGAGGTCATCTGAGCCCCTGCATGTTCCACAGTGTGGAGCCCTTTCTTGACATTCTGAGTGGAAACTAAATGAACAGAGATGAGGGCAGAGGGTGACTGAGAATGTTCCCAAATTCCACAAATCGGGGTCTGTCTGTTGTTTGAGCCTGTCGTACACGTGAGCCAGTCAGCTTAAAATTGACTTGAATTAAAGACTCGGGCTTGCTTAGCACTTGAAGAGAGGAGATACATTTCTTCTTCGAGCCACAATTAATGGAAGACTAGTTGGGAACCGTGAGGGCAGAGAGAGCTTTTAGGGAACTTACTTGGAAACCATAGGTCTGTCAAACGTGTAGTTTCGTCATCTCGGCAGTGATTTTAACCTGGCATTTCGTCCTTACTGTGTATGTGCTTGTGTTGCCATGTGCTTGTGATGTCTTCTGCTGATGGCGTTTGCTGGGTGGGGATTAAAGCGGCTTTGCTGTTAGTTACAGGACGAGGATCGGAGGCGGCAGCAGCAGCTGGAGGAGGTGCGACAGCGGGAGGCGGAGGACCGAGCCCGCCAGGAGGAGGAGCGCGCCAAGCGAGACGCCGAAGAAAAGGTTATGGTCCTCTGAGGGCAGCTACAGGGTAGCCTGAAGGCAATTGGTTGGCTGGGGCAAAGGGCTGAAATGCTGTGTCGCGAGCTGTGCAACAGCAGGGCCTGGATCCCCTGCGTTCGTTCTTGGACCACAAACTGGAGCCCGCTCTGGCCCACCTACCTCTTCTGACTGTTTCCACCTTCCCGGGCCCTGACTTGGTCTCACACTTTGGACGCTCGGGCCTGGCTAGCCAGGCGCCTCTGTGCCATGGGTCCGTTGCTCTGGGCTGGCCCAGGTCCAGCTGTCATTGTGAAGGTGTGGGCCCCGTCAGCTGTTGCCGAGTTGAGGGGCTGTGGGAGCAGTAGGACATGCCGGACAACCTGTAACATTCACTGTGTCCCTAGGTTGTTTCCAAAATCCCTCCATTCTAGCTTGTGGTAAAGGGACCAAACGGCTGACAATAGTCACCTACAAGGGCAGGTCGACCTGGGCTTTTATCTGATAAATAGTCTGAGTTATTTGTTGCCCTGTGTGGGATTTTTCATTCAAGTAATCCTTTTCATTGACTTTGAAAATGACAGCTCATTTGACTTGTTCTGAGAGATGAGAACTCCGTGGTGCTGTCCCTGGACCGCTCCGCGTCCTATGGGACACTGACGTGGCGCTCACTCTCTCCCAGGGGGCTGCCTGTCACCAGAGGGCTTGGGAGAGCGGTTCTCAGTCACTTCCCTTCTGTGAAGGTGGAAACCTTGTGTGCCACGACTTCTGATGGGGAATAATCTAGTTTTTATGAAGAATTCCTTCTTCGATAGCCAGCAAACCATACTAATAGCACACTCCCCACCCTGCCCTTCAAGAAGAATTTTAGGGCAGCTTTTGTAGTGATACAGTCGATTAGGATACAGAAGAGTTGAAGAATGAGAGTGACAGAAATGATGTGACTCATTTAAACGAAAGCAGAACAAGCAGTGTAAGGAGGCAGACCTGTACTAAAATGAGCAGTTTCTACGTTTTCTAGACCTTTTCCATTCCTTAACATTTATAACGCATTGTCTGTCCCTAAACAGCTCTTGGTGGAGTCTCAACGAATCTGAGCTTTCAGGGTTAAGCCGCCTTCACCCTTACGCTATGTCCCGAGGGTGCTCTTTCCAGGGAGAGCAGAGCCCCGCAGCTGGGGCCGCAGGTCTCCACTTCCATGTGTTTGTTGTTTTGCTGGAGAGGTGCACCCCCCGGGCCCTGCCCGCTCAGCTGGACCCCCGAGGTCGGGGTGCTGCCGTGGGTCAGCCCTGTCCCGGGAGCCGTGGCGAGGGCCGCTTTGCACGGAGGGCCATGCCGGGTGGAGAAGCTCTGGGTCACTTGGTTTCCTCAACACACAGTCTCACAACTCATGATTATGTTGAATATACTCGTGTTTTAGTAACTGCTTCTATAATTGGTGGTCACTGTAAAAAGAAGCTGAATAACCTATTTTTATACAGAATGTCCACAATTGCTGGGTTTGGTTTGTTATAGAAAATGTGCCATTCCTTTGTTGGGTAGAACAAAGTGTTCTTGGGTCTTGTAATTGTATCTGCTCTTAGGATAACTGAAAAGGCTGCTTTCATTTCCCCTAAAATGTCGCCATGCATCTGCTCTTCGTGTAATCCTGAGATCCGGGCCACTCCCCTTAAGAGCGGGTCATTTTAGACGACTCCCCACCGCAAGCGAGTACTTACTGTGTAGAGAATAAGAGAAACATGTTTTTCCTTCAGGATGCAGCAACATAGAGTAAGAAGATAAAGTGGGAACTGGGGTGTGGGGCCCAGAGTGGGTGGGGCTGCAGTGTGTCCTTAGCTTGCTCCCCCAGGCAAAACACCCCCAGCCGGGCCTGCCAGGCGTGCTCTGCGGAGAGCAGGAGAAACGCTTGTGCACAATTGAAATAGGGACTCAGAACTTTGTCCTGGCGCCAGAAGGCCCCTAACGGTGGTCATCACTGCTGGACGAAGCTAGATTTCCGCTCCGCTCTGGTTGCCCGCCCTCCACGCAGAGGCCTGCTCTTCGGTCTGGGCGCCCCCCCTTTCCTGCTTACTTTGTTCTTGCGTTCTGAAACCTTTGTCAACCTTCAACAAAGCTGTGCTATTACCTTTTAATGTTAAAAGAATTCTAACACTGTCAACTGTAGTTTGTGCAGATGTATGTCAAAATGTACAGTACGTGTCAAATATATTTGAATACGCTGCTGCACCGCTCTCAGTGCCCGGCCTCTCATTTTCTGTCTGTCGGGGGTCTATTAAGATTTGCACTATAAATGGCGAACTGTCGGAAGCGTGTTTGTCAGATTGTTGCTTTCAGCAAAGAGCAATGCTTCTTAGGTTGACGCTTTCCCGCTAGTGTCCGGGCTCACCTGCAGGCAGCCAGGTGGCTGCTGGCGTCCTTGTGAAGGAAGGGCTGCCCTCTGAGTTCATGGGGCCTCATGCAGAGCCACGGAGCCTGCGCTTCTCAAAGTGCTGGCTGCAGAAAGCCCGTTAGAGCCCGTGTGGGCATTGTTTTGTGTTGAAACTCAGCAGTAACAGGTAAGTCAACATCCTGCCGAACACTAGAGAGGGTGAGAGAGCACAGCGGAGAACGGAAAGTCTAGAGGCGTCATGGGGTAGGGAGCCGGGCCGTCTGTCCGTCCGTCCGTCCGTCCCTGCTTTCAGCAGCTGGATGTCAAATCCCCGGTGCTGCAAAATTGGGAGTCACCAGGTGATTTCTCGGTTGACCTGCCTGTTTCTGTCGTCGTAACTTGTTTATACACTTCGTTTCCACGGTCGATCTCACTGTCAGTGTGGAGATGGGGACCCCAAAAGACAGCTTTTCCCATGCTTCAGGGTGGGGGTGTGGTCCCCTCCTGACTCTGACCTCCACTTTTGTCTATTCCCGCCTGCAGCGGCGCCAGGAGGAAGGGTATTACAGCCGCCTGGAGGCCGAGAGGCGCCGACAGCACGAGGAGGCCGAGCGCAGGCTGCTGCCGCCCGAGGAGCCGGGCCTGTGCAGACCCCCACTTCCGCGGGGCTATGAGCCCCAGCCCACGTCCCCTCCGGCTAACACCCCGCCTCCCCCACCCCAGAGAACCGCCTCCTACCTGCAGACGCAGGTCCTGTCCCCCGACTCTCTGTACACAGCCAAGTTTGTTGCTTACAACGAGGAGGAGGAGGAGGAGGACGGCAGCCCAGCAGGTCAGGATAAGTACTCCAGCGCCGGACAGCCCCACAGGCACCTTCCTCCTGCCCACGCGCCACCACGGGGGCCCCGCCAGCCACGCCCGGCCTCCGATGGCATCTTTCTCTCCAACTCATTCCAACCACCCTCGGCCAGTGCCAACAGTACTGCTCACAAAGCAGGCCCGCCCCCGCCCCCTCCAAAACTGAGCTTCCACCCGCTCAGCCACTACAAAGGTGGAGGTAAAGCAGACTCGAATCGCCCTTCTCTCTGACTGGCACACTGGCCTCTGCAGTGTGGTCCCCTGATCGCTCTTGCTTTGGAAATCGGATTCATTTGATCACTAGTTTCAGCCTGTGATCTCCTTCTGCCTCCAATGATAAGTTATGCCGATTTATACTCTTTGGTAAACTTCTCCAGTTGCTCTTAAACTTGAAAAAGTTCATGTCTTCAATCAGCGGGCACCAATCGAGCCTTCTCCATTACTCCTCAATCACTTGAAGTACTGTTGGCCTCGGTCTTCATTCTCTTCCTCTTCAAATAATTCTTATATTTGGTCGAACAACTTCCCTTTTCATGCATTTTGTTGTCTAAATATAACTGCTTATTAATAGCGCTATATTAGGTTTTAAGCTTTTGTTCTTCAGCGCAGTAGAGCCTCTGTTCGGAAGGACGTGCCGGGCACACTTTCCCGCGGTCAGGGGTACATTTGGAGCACTCTGGGGGTGGGGGTAAGGGGCTGCAGGCTGGAGCTGCCTCGTGGCGGACCAGAGAGGCTGTCCCTGTGAAATGACTCTTCCCTCTAACTGCTTTCATCCTCTGGCACCTGCCGTCCTCGGCACACCGCAGCCCAGGAACTGCACCCGGTAGGCTGCCAGGGCCGCCAGAGTGGATCCTCGAGGGCACTGTGGAGCAGGATGACGCGTGCAGGCCCGCGTCCTAATCCGCTCGGAGACCGCGCTGAGCGCCTAAGATAGAGCTGCTCGTTTCAGACCACTCTTACTCCTTAGGAGAAGTGGCAGGGCTGTCCTACACAAGGGAGGAGCATTGCTTTTAACAAGCACGGTCTCCTGAATTCGGCGTGGAGCACAGCGTGGCACTCAGCAGTTCTCAAGGAAGTCGAGTCATCAGAAACTTTCGGGGACCTGTGACTCGTATGTAATAAATGAGTGAGTTTTGCTAGGACCTTTCTTCCCACGTGAGTCAGAGTTTTGATCCACTTTGAAGGGTCAGTATAAAATAATACCGAGGTTGAGGCACTCAGAAGCCAACAGTAAATCTTCTTGGCGAGTGTCTGTCGTAGACATTTAGAACACGGTACCTTTAAAGACACTTACGGACTAATAGGAACATTTGAAGTGAGATGCCATCATTCTCCTTGCATCAGATTGCAAGCTGACCTCGAGATATTTCATAAAGGGTCAGGACACAGAGACGAGGCGTGGTTAAGGGTGTTGTAGCCAAGCATCATGTCTAACCATCTTGCCTTTCTGTCCCATCACTAACCCTGATTTTATTTCGCACCTGAAATATCACGTAGGAGCAGGTCACATCCTGCCTCTGACACGCATGCTTCTTTGAAGACTCCTTCCTAAAGTACAAAGCTGACCGCACGCGTGCAAAGGGCACCTGCCTTCGGGCTCTCATGTCACTCGTGAGCCCCGTCCCGCATCTGCTGTTTCCTGGGCGCCTCTGTGGGCGCACTTCGGAAGCCGCGCTTGCTCTCTTCCACTGGTCCGGGGCGGGGAACTCAGGAGGGTACCGCGCACAATGCCAGGCTCCAATGCAGTGACAAAGGTGTTGACTCAGTCACAACTGAGGAAAAGCACTGAAATGGGTGGTATTAATTCATATCTAGTCAGCTCTAAGTATTGGATATTCTAATTAGCTAAAAATTTTGAAAAATTCAAAGCGGTGATTTTTACCAGTGGAAGGAACAAGTATCATTCTTAAAACAAAACTCAAAAGATACAGCACAGTATTTTTAAACACGAAACGATGAAAAATATGGAAATTGGAAAAATAGCTCTTGGTAAATAATGAATCTGAAAGACCACGAGGACTGTTCTGTTTAATCTTTTGAGTCTTGGCTGAGGGCGACTCCTGTGTGTCCAGGGATTCGGGGAAGCCTGCTCTGCCTGCGTAAAGATGCGCTGCGATAGAGAAGCCGGCCCTTCCAGAAGTAGCTGCATTCCGTCCGGCGTGTCCAATACATTCTGCGCCATAGCCCCTTTTATGGGAAGGAACAAAAATTCACCTAAAAAGGATCATTTTAAAGTTGAAATACTGTAAGAATTGTGTGGCCTGTTTAATCCAGTGTGTGACACTGTCAGTGTTTGTGACTGTTTGAACATATATCGCTCCAACCTGTATCATTCTAAGCAAAAGCCTTCACGAGTGAAACTCTGGCCGTTGTTCCACAAGCAGGAATACGCTAGTACTGGTTTAATGCCTTATAAAATCTACCATTAGCAGCAAGATTACCTTTTATTTGGATGCATGGGAAACGCGGCCTGCGTCACCTTCACTGGCCCTTCGGAGAGCAGGCGGTGGTTTCAAACAGTCTCGCCCTTCCTCATACCACGTGCTTTGACTCTGCTTTGCATTTGGTGGGTGACTGTCTTCGTCGCTGTAGAAATCCAGCATTTTTTCAGTAGCTCTTTTAAAAGTTTCCTTTTCATCGTTAGAGGCATTTAGTTTGAAAAATCATTCTTCTATAGGCATGTGATTATATCTTCATAATTATATTTGTTCTTAATGTTATATTTGCTCTGATTTTTTTTGCAAGAAAATTCTTAGTGTCTGGAGGACCTGAAAGGAGTTGCTGATCCATTTCACTCAATCTAATGGGGGTTTTTCTGCTGGATTTTCTGAATTTTACTTAATTTGCACTTTTTGGCTATTCCCGTGTCGTAATTACAGAGTATGTGGCTTCCTCTGACAATAAAGGGCATGAGGCCAGTCACTCAGCACTGGGAGAGTTGCAATTGGATTACGCAGGCCACGAAGAGGTGTGAATTGAAAATAGGTGATCTTTTATCTAATTTGAAGGAGCCCTGTGCTGGTTTCTCTATTCAGTAATTAAAGTGTCCTTTTCTTCTGTGGGCACTGCATCTTTATCATGAAAAAGTTTTGGAAATAATATAACTACTTTAACTTTGACTTTTTCTTTTATGGAAAAGGACCAAACTCCTACATGGGATCTACTGGGACCCTTGTCACTGCCCGGGAGCCAAGAGACAGACTGTCTAAAAGGTATTTGCAGCAGTGCTAGGCGAGCAGTTGACAGCTGCTGATACTCTCTCTGTGCTTCCCCCGCCACTGAGGCTGGATCTCCACGAGGTGTTTGAACCACTGCACCTCGCCGTGTGAGCACAGGGGAGTTTCTGTCACTAACAGCGCCCACAGCCGTGGAGCTGCCCTAGTACTTGAGACGCAGTCGGACACGCTGCCGTTTGCTTCCAGCAGGAAATGTCGGAAGCTCTCAGGTGCTGTCTGCGTGCCCTGCTGCGCGCAGAAATGAAATGTCTCAGTGTCTTCGCTGAGCCTCTGCGGCGTTTGGTATAAGGACGCCATGCAAACCGTTTGAAGACATTGACGTGAAGCTCATCAAGACACTCTTCAGTGTCTGTGACTTAGTTTGGTGTATTGAAAGACGCCTCGTGGATACTTTAGAACTCTGCCTCTTTCAGCAATGATTAAGAATCACCTGCTTGGCCAAATTGAATTCATTAGCTTTTTGAGATTTGGTTTTACTCGAGGAAGTGACTCTTAGTTAAGGAGGACATTTTGTCCTGTTTCTACATAGCTTTAAAGATAGCCCACTAATTTTAAGCGTAGATAGGGTTACGTAGAAGTTAACAAGAAGTGAGTGTCTCTCTTACTGAAAACATCACTTCATCGCCCAGCCTGTATATTTCCCTAGCTGTTGACAGATGATTTCCATCTTGATCGATAACATTTTGCATTTCCCTCCAATGCAGCCAAGACCCAACTTTACTGGGAAGTTCCGGAGCCCCAGAAAACTTGACATTCAGAGAGCGCCAGCGCCTCTTTTCACAAGGTCAAGATGTGTCCAACAAAGTAAAAGCCTCTCGTAAATTAACAGAACTGGAAAATGAACTGAACACAAAGTGAAAGGAGGGCCGGCGTTCGCCACGTCCCCTCTGGGTGGCTGTGTGGTGGGGAGCTGTGGGAGGAGGACACAGGGCGTCCTGTTCATGGCCACATCCCGTTTCTGTTCCTCTAGTGGTTGGGATTTAGAGTTGTTCCGATTCTAAGGTGTGTTATTTTATTTTACCAAGAGATTGTCATGTATGCAATTTAAACACTGATTTCTGCATTTTCTGAGTCACATGAAGAAAACTTTTGTGTTAGTTTCTCTTTTGGATTCTGTTTGAGGGGACAGAGTGGAGGGCTGCAGAAGATAATGAGCTGTTTCTTCGCCCCTGTTTTCCCCAAGGAGCACAAAGACGATCTGTTTCTGTTCTTTTTCAAAACTTAACTTTCAGTGTCAAACAGAATAGCTTGAATTACCCAGATGATTGTTTGCACTATTCAGTAGCGACATGGCAGCCACCGCCTGCTTGGCAGGAGTC
Organism: Solenodon paradoxus; assembly: GCA_004363575.1. Lineage (NCBI taxonomy): Eukaryota > Metazoa > Chordata > Mammalia > Eulipotyphla > Solenodontidae > Solenodon > Solenodon paradoxus. Next base: position 166,241 of record RJWH01003111.1, read on the forward strand.
GGGCTTTGTCTCCAGAGGGAGCGCACACAGGACCTGCTGTTAAGGTGCTGGGCTCAGGGCAGCCGAGCTGCTAGGCCTCGTGCCTTGGGGAGCGCTTAGACCCCGCCTCCCAGAGGCAGAGGGTCCACTTGAGACAGACTTTGTCCCATCTCCCTCCTTATCGGACCAGCCCTCTCCAGCAGTTCTAAATATTCAGTATTAAAAAAATCTCCAAGAAGAACATTTTGAGGATTTAGGCTTAGGAAATATTGCTTTTATAACTACCAGGTGATTGTTAGTCTAATAAATCACTGGTGATTTTAAGATGGCAGTTAATGTAGAAAGTTAACTCTTTCACATACGACAAGGAATCTACAGAAGATTAGCTGAACAGTGTCCTCATGAACAGGAACAAACATCCGAGAAGAAGGGGCGACAAACAGATGGCACTGGAGTAACTCGCTCAGAAATTTTACGTTTGAAAAAGAAAAAGCTTTGCTGCTCTCGGCCAGGGGAAGGGAGGGAGGATTCAATTACATTCGCCTCGCGGCGCTTGTGGTTTCCATATCGTGAGCACGAGTCACAGCAGTTCAAGCTGTTCTTTGCATTCTAGTAGAGGGGTTATTTAATTTCCACTTGTTGAATGACTAGTTACCACCGTCATTTCTTCAGCTAGGAATATGTAGCTGGATGTTGGGGAGACGGACCTCACTTTATTTTATATTGTGTGATATTAAAATGGTAAATTACCTTGTGATTATGAGCAGATTTCCTGTTTGACAAAAGCCCTGAATGGGGGGAGTCTTGATGATTTTTCTGTACCATATTGTTCTCTTAAAAATGTGTCTGTTAGGAAAATATGCACACTTTCAAGTAGACGAGGGAGAGGCTTTCTAGCCTTAGGAATCACTTTAATAAGAGTTGTATGATAAATCATTAAAAATCGAGTGTAAATATTTTTTATGTCTATCAGGGTTCTTAATTGGAAGTGTGCTCTTACCGTTTCCCATGTTAAAGTAAGAGAGTAAGAGTGTTCTGATGTGTATGAAGGACGTGTGCGCTTGCTCCCTAAGTTCCAGGGACAGCAGGCCCCTCCCAGGTATCTTGAAACACTGGCAGCGTATGGGGAATCCACACTTGCTTTAAGGGAAGAGATGCCGGTGAACTGCTGTCCTGACATTATATAGAAAAGCAGCAGCTACAGGTAAGCACGTGCAAATTCATGTAAATATCTACATGCAGGGGTATTTCTGTGTGTGGCTCTAACGCCCAGAAGCAGGTGGATTTGACCATTCTCAGACGATGAGGTCACATGTGAATACGTGTAAAAGTGCTTTTCATATCTGCATTGCTATGGGGAAAACATTGAAACTGCTGTAATTTTCCATTTCTACTGTATTTCATTTGCAGCCTATTTTTAATAAACTTTGTATGTATTTAAATGTATTTGCTATTATTTTAATAGTACTGACAAAGATTATATTTGTAATATCAGCCTTCCCTCCGTCTCCTCCTCCCTGTCCAGGATGCAGCCATTAAATGTTCACTGACATCTCTGTGTCAGGCAGTGTTCTCCACTGGCAGGGACTATTGTCCCCTCATGCAGACCGGTTGAGGGAAGCCTGGGGGTCGCTTCACCCGCTTCCTTGCCATGCAGCCATGCAGTCCGGCCTCTGCACTGTTTCTCAGGCAGAGGCCACGGCCTGGCCCCGCTGAGGTTCTCGCACACGCCCTGTGCTGGTGAAATGTAGGCGAGACGTCTGCGTGCCAGGACCCACGTGCACCCCGAATGTCCAGGGAGTAGGGCGCTGCCTCTACACCGGAAGGGCCTTGCCGTGTGGCCTGCACACTGCCCCCAGCTCTGCCCGCCAGACAGTCCTGAGCCTGAGTTCTGTCCTTGCAGCCACCTGTGTCCCTGCTTCCAACTGACCTTGGCTCCTGGCCTCTGCACCGGAAGAGTTCAGCGAGGACTTCGTGAGGGAGGGAGGGGCTGCGGGCTGTGGAAACTTGGGGGAGAACAGATGGTATCACTTTCAGCGTGCACGAATGCCCAGTTTGGCAAGATAGAAACTTAGAGACGGTGTTAATGATGACCAGACATCTCTCAAGGCCCCTGGCTTTGGTGCTGTGGTGGAAATAGTGGTTCTGACGGCGGTGGCCTTTGCATCCTGTGGAAGTGGCCGCGGGCACAGACACTTTCTGGGTGACGACTCCTGGACTTTACTGCACTGAAAGCTGGTTTGGGAGCCTGAGTTATGCATTAGGGTAACAATAAGTCACAGCAACATTAAGTGGAATGACTTGCAGAAAGAAAAATGTACAGAAAAAACAACAGCTTTTTTGTTTCACTTCATCCAGCGAATTTGGAGAAATATGTAGCTCACAAAATACGTTTTCTGTTCAACTTCAGATCAGGACATAGAAGTCAGTTTCCTGCGCGGGCTCCTCAGCAAATAAAATTGAGCCCCTGCTCTCCGTCATTGGTGACTGGCTCCATCAAGTGGACGGCGGTGCCGTTCATTTACGTAAACAGCTAACTGTCCGTTTGTATAAAGAAGACGCTCAGGGCACTTTGAAGGTTTCTTAGAAGGACTCGATTTAAGTTGGGGACTTTTCAACAAAGTTGATTTCCTTTTGAAAGAACAGATCCTTGCAGGTGGAGGCGCCTGAGGCCGAGGCTGCTGGGCTCAGAGAAACCGGCTCGGGGCTGAGCGGTGGGCACAGCCCAGGCCAGGGAGTGCGGGAGGCGGACCCTGGCACCCAGCAGTGGGGGACCCCCCCCATCCGGGCCTGGAAGTGGGCGTGGACCAGTGTGCCGAGGCTGTCAGAGCTGAAGTCACGCAGGCACCCTCGGAGTGGGGTGCGGTGTTTCCAGTTTGAGTGAGCGGGGTGGGGTGGGGGCGCTGACTAGCGGAGGACAGGACAGGAAGGGCCAGGCACAGATGAGGCCGTCGGGGTGGGCAAAGTTTATTCGATGCCAAGTGGGGGCCAGGCGAGATGTCCCTGGAAACTGGGCTTTTGGGACTGATGACAGTGTTCTCGTCTCTGGTGCAAGTGTCTTACTCTGGCCCAAGTCTGAACTGGCGAGCGTGGTTCCAGCTTCAGCGTGGAAGCAAGATCCTTATAAACAGCATGTCATCTGGCAACAGAAAAGGGAGACGTGGCAAACGTGGCGCTAATTGTACAGCTTTACAGTCTCCCCTCGTTATTTCCCATGAACAGGCCCCGAAATACAAGGACAAACCTGAGTTTGTCTAACGGTCCACACAGTGAGTTCAAACACAGGAAAGCAGCACAGGGGGCTGGGGCTTTCACGTGACAAGTCCATGGAGACGGGCCGTTTCCGGGTTCCACCCGCCCACCTCTGCTTCGGCCATTGGTGGTGGCCGATCCTTCCAAATCTTTAATGAAGTGATGGCTCCCAGGCAGCCAGATGCTTTATTTCTAAACAGTTCATTCTACTCCCTTCCCTCAGAACCAGTCCCCAGTGGCAACAAGAGAACTTAGTGGGATACAAACAGCGCAAGTTCGAGAGGAGACGTGACCCCCCCAGGTGACCTCTGGCGGCCGCCCTGCAGCCCGGGGCAGCTGCCAGAACCTTCGACAAGTCCCACACGACCGCGAGGTGGGGGTCTCCGGCGGCCTGCCTCGGGCTGAATGGCTCTCAAGGGTCTGCAGGGCCTGGCTGCCCCGGGACAAGATGGCACACTGGCCACTGCCACGTGCGCGGGAGTCTGCCTGACCCTCGGCCTGTGGTGAAACCAGAACACCTCACTTTGGGAAGACAGACCTCAGTGAAGACTGCCTGACTGACCCCAAAAGTGCAAGGAGAGGAGGGCCAGGGTGGGGGACCACAGAATGCGTCTGTCGAGCTGGTCACACACCAGCAGTTTCCTGCTGAGACTCCTGGGCCACGTGGGCTGGGCCCCAGGATGGCAGGTCACCACTGGGGCTCTGACTAGAGCATTTATTCCTGTCCGCGGGGTGTCCCCAGCACAGCCTGCCTTCCAGCACCTGCCTGGATCTCAAATGTGCCTGGTCCATGTCTGCTGCATTAAAAAACAAAATCCCGGTTCGGGAGCTAAGGCAGGCAGGAGAACAAGGCACGTTGGAAAGCATCAGAAGCAGAGGCAGGAAAGGTAGGTCCGGGGATAACTGGCTGCCCCATAATCTCTGACACGCTTTCCTCGTCCTTGTGAGACAGATTGCCGACAGCAGCACTGTCCACCGAAGGCGGAATGCCAGCCCCTGGGGCTCTTAAATTTCTAGAGGCCACACGAGAACCTTCAGAAGAAGCAGGTGACCTTGTAGCGTATTTCCTTTTGCCCAGTGTTTTTCCTGTCCTGCAGCTGCGTGAGTGGGTGTGTTGAAGCCAGCTTGCCACGTGTTGCAGATGGATGAGCCTTCCCGACTGCCAGGCTCTGATGTCTGATCACTCACAACTTCACACCAAAGGGCTTTTTATGTGGCCTTCACTGACACCAGTCCAGCCCTCCTGCACACAGGCAAGCAGGGGGCCCTTTGGGAAGTGGGATTTTGGGGTCTGGAGTGCAGCTCACATAAGGAAGGCCTCGTACTGCTGGCTGCTGGGCTCCGGGATGAGGGTGGGGTACGGGGTGGGGTAGGGTAGTGGAGTTTGGGGGCCTCAGGAGGAAACGCCCAAGGGTGGGCCGGGGTGACAATGGCTGGCCTCGGAGTGGTGCTGAGGAGGGCTGGCGTTGGTGGCTGGGAGGCAGACCCTCACTGGGACAGTCTTGTGAGCTGCAGGGGTTCACTGCCTGCTCTCTGCAGGCCCAGCCACTGGGCGGTCTGCTTTCCTCCTCTTTGTCTTTGTGGGGCCGATGCCCCTGCCCCTCAGTCGTCCCAGCTGGCATCCCTGCCGCTTGTGCATGTTTGAGCCTTTCCACCAAGGTTCTGTCCCGACAAAAACTGCCGCCGGAGAGGTGCTCGGGGCAGATTTAAAATCACAAGGCAAAAGGGAAAAAGCTAAGTGCGTTGCAGCATAAAAGGCTCATGATACATATGGAATTTGGAGCCACCACATATTTAGAAAATGCTTTAAATTTGGCTCTTCTGGACTCCCTTACAGATGACCACCCTGCAAGGCGCTCTCTACCTCACCCCTCCTGCCCCCTGCTCTCCTGGCCCCGCCCCACGCGCCTCGCCCCGCCCCCGGTGTGCCCCCCCCCCCCCGCCCCGCAGTCCTGCGCCCTCGCACAGGCCACAGACTCCAGGGAGGATGCCAGCGCAGGGCGGTTGGTGGAGGGGCTTCAGGGAGCAGCGGACGAGGCAGCTGCAGCATCAAGTGCAGGTGAGTGGGGGGGTCCTGGGAGAGGGGGGGCCCCATCTGAGCCCCTTCTGCCCGGCTCTGAGGGCCAGGGAGAGGATGGGGGAGTGTTTTCACGGGCTCGGGGTCTTGTGGGGTCTTGTGCCATCTAAATGGCAGCCCCGCCCACCTGTGGGCTTCTTCCATCCCTCCCACCCGGGCTCCACCTCCTGCCTGGTCAGCCCTCCCGTGGGATGGTCCCCAGCCGCCAGCCCTGCACCTTCCCCTCTGTTCACTGAGCTGTTAGGGAAACCGCAGACTTTCTAGCCCTGCCCTCGTGGATGGACCCGTGAGTAAGGGAACTGTACCTTCCCAGGTAAATGTGGACAAAAGTGGGATGTGGTAAAGGCCACAAGGGTGTTTGACTGCAGCCTGAGCCTGACAGGTGACTGGTGGCTGTGGTCCCTGCAGAGCCCTCTCTGAGGAGGCCGTGCAGCGTGGACCCTGGAGCCAGCCCCGGGGAAGGCGGCCAGCGGGCTGCAGGCAGAAAGGCGCTGAAGGGGAGGGCAAGCGGACTGGAGGGCACGCCGAGCACTGCCGTTCCAGAGGGCGCAGGACGGGGATCAGAGCCCTCCAGGCTGAGGGGCAGGCGCGAGGCCTCTGGATGTAGGGAAGACATCTGTGCTCTTCCCAAGCCGAGAAGCAAACCTGCTGAAAACCAGAAGCACGTCCACTCGGGGTTCTGGGAATGACCTGAGAGCACCCATCAAAGAAGCGTTTCTGGGGGCGGCCTGGACCACAGACCAAGGCGTCCGCGCAGACGCCGGCTCTGCCCGACCTGCAGCCCAAGAAGCACTGATGTGGGGCTTCACCCCGAACACTCAGGAGGCTGTGAGCCGAGCTTCCCGGGAGGACCGGGGGTCTCACGGTGCACGTGCAGGGCAGACGGGACAAGTCCACACAGCCCTGGTCTGTGGCAGCGGGTTTCACTCCTGTTTCTTCCCAGGGTGGGCGGTCTGGGCGATCTCCTTGGCTTTTACCCAGACTCGGATGGCTCACTTTGCCTTGAATTTTCATGTTACTTGTCAACCCCGAGAATACCTGCGGTTCACTCGCTCTCCCCGAGTCCATCAGCACAGCGGCTCTGTTCCCAGAGGTGAGCCCAGGGCCAGAGCCAGGCCGGGCACCCAAGGGTTGCTGGGAGATTGAATCAGACAGCACCCATGAGAAGTGCGGACCCTGAAGTGCTCCCTTGGGGACCCGCTGCCTTTGAAACCCAGGTGGCGGAGTCTGGGAGCAGTGTGTCTTCTTACTGAAGTGTGGTGCGTTAGTCGCCTCGGCCACCATGAAATTACTGTAGACCAGCCGACAGGAAGGAATTGCTTGCGTTCCGGGGACTGAAATCCATGATCAGGGTGTCAGCAGGGCTGGTTCCTCCTGAGGGCTCTCTTCTTGGTGTGCAGATGGCCCCCTTCTCTCTGTGATGTCACATAGTTGCCTCTCTGTACACAACCGTCTGTCCTTTTCTTAGAGGGATACTGGGCAGACTGGACTAGAGCCCGGCTTAGCAGCCTCATGGGAGCCCCTGGTCCTCCTCTGCAGAGGCCTCGTTTCCAAACACAGCCCGGTTCTGAGGTTCTGTTAGGGCTTTGCCCAGTGAGCTGGGGAGTGAGAGGGAGACTGATGTGGGGCCCTGGCTGGAGGCTGGCAGAGAAACAGAGAAGGATGCCGAGTTGGCCTTAGGTTTCATGGGCCACGGACGCCCAGTCCCATGAGGACAGCTTGCCTCTCCAGCCCCAGCCTGTCTCCTTCTCTCACCTTCCGTGTTAGATTTTGAGTCTCCAAGGAAATTTCACAGCTATGAACACCTGTATTGAAGATAAGATCAGTCTCACATCAACAACCTAAACTTCCATCTCAAGTCACTGGATCAAGCAGACAAGAGACCCAAGTAAACAGAAGGCAGAAACGAAGACCACAGCAAAAGAAGAGGAAGTCGAGGACAAGCGGACAGGAAAAGCAGCCCCACCAAAATGGACTCTTCAAGGCAACGCTGACAGACCTTCAGCTGGACTGACCGAAATGGCTAAAATTAAGAAGGAAAGAGAGGCCTTAACTCCCCGCCTTCCAGAAGTAGAAAAGACTCTAGGAAACCCGGATGAAGTCGGATTCTTATTAAAAACTCCTGCCCAAACCAACTTGAGAAGTTGAGAATTTGCACCCAACTGTCAAGAACAGAGAGCTGTGAGGAATCCATGCTGTTCCTTCACACATGTTCCCCAAAATTAGAAGGGGAGGGGGGCACGTTGTATTCCCTGAGGCAGTAACCCTGAATGTGCGCATCACAGAGAGCTGTGAGGATGCTGTTCATTGGTCTAGAGGGGCGTCTTCCACCAAGCGCCAGCAGGCGGAAGCCAGCAGGCAAGGGCCGTGCATCACGACCAAGCGCGCATGTCCATTGTCAACCACCGGTGTTCATTCTGACGGCGCAGGGCGAGATGACCAGGTGAGAGCAGGCAAAGAAGGGGGCTCCCTGAGGAAGAAGACGGACCATTTCCACCGCCGATGACACGCTCCCAGGTCTAGAAAACCCCAAGGGATTCGCCAGCAACACGAAACTGTCCGCACTAAGAAGGGGGTGCAGCAAGGCTGCAAGACGTGTTTCTAGACAGAAACGAAAACGCCGAACCGTTGTTTTTCTGTTCCGTAGCAGTGAACGCGCTCAAAACTGAGAAAATAATTCCCTGTACACTCCCAGCGAAGATAACACAATGGAAGAAAGGTAACCCCAAATTGCAAGACCTGTGCTCTGGAGATGGGGTCAGTGTCGTGAGCCCTCCGGGAGACGCAGGGAGACCTCAGTGCTGTCCGCTGAACCCACGCAGAAGCCCGAGACCAGAAAGTCAGATGGTCCCGGTGTGGAGGGAGGTGGACAGAGCGGAATCCCTGTCCGCCGTGCCTGGGAATGTGAATATGCCTGGCAGGTCCCACACCGCTGAACAGAGTGACTGTGCGCAAGCCCACATCCAAGCCAAAGGAAACCCGGTCCCCGAGAAGGTGAATCAGCAGGTCACACAGCACACCTCGCAGCAGGTCGCAGTGGGAGCCGCCCAGCGCCCTGCGGCTGGGAGTGGAGATGGCCGCGTGGCATAGCCACACAATGGAATATTCCCGGGCAGTTGAAAGAAATGAAGTCCCAACAGCTGCTTCCATCTGTCTGAGCCCTGAAAGCATCCTGCAGAGCGCGGGAGGCTGTCCCCGAGAACTACAGGTGACAACACCTTTTATATAAAATGCGCAGCATTGGTCCGTCTGTACACACGGAGGGCAGATTTGTGACTTCCTCAGACAGGAGTGGGGAACGTTACGGGTGAAGGCTAAGGGGTGTGGGGTTTTTTGGGGGGGTGATGAAAAGACTCCAAAGTTTCTTTTGGTGTTGGCGACACATCTCAGAATTCGCCGATGGGTCCTTGGAATTAAGTGGACTTGGTGGAAATGTTCCCGAGACTTTAAGAGAGAAAATGCTGTGACCTGGTTCGCGAAAGGGGAGCTGCCTCCCAGGCTCTAGGTTGGTGACCAATCCCAGTTGTCTGTGAGCCCTGTCAGCAGGCTCAGGGCGGGGACTCCCCAGTGAAAAGAGGCACTTGCTCCATCCACCTTGTAGAAACTGCCATCTCTCCATGAGGACTCCAGGGCAGACCTTTTCCACATCTCTGGAGAGCTAATATTTCTGCTTCTTGATGAAACCCTGCAGTGCCATCCCAGCTCTCTTCCTGGCTTTCAGCCCCCTCCCTGGACTGGCCTCCAGGCCTGCCAGGCTGGCTGACTGCTCTCTGTTCCCTGACTGGCCCTCTCCTGCCACAGGGCCTTTGCACAGATTGCCATGCCATCAGGGGTTTCCATGGTGACTCAGTGCTGCTTCCCAGGGAGCTTCCCTATCTCGCTCCACCTCCTGGGTTAGCTAGCATCCTGCACCCTGGCTGCCCCCTGCCATTCGCTCAGTCCTTCCCCGCTAGGGAGCCCACTCCCAGCCGCTGTGCCCACTGCAGTGCCCACCTGGTAAGTGCCCAGCACACTGCTGACTTCTAGTACGTGCGTTTTGAAGAGTTTGAGAGCAGGGTCCTTAGAGCAGTGCTTTGCGCACGAAGATGTCATCTAGAGCGCCTGGAGAGCTGAGATGCAGATGCCAGCTGGTCTGGGTGAGAGGGTCCAGGATGCTGCTGGAGAGGGGAGCACCCTTGAAACGGGGTCATCGGCCCCAGACAGGAGGTTTCCCCAGAGGCTCCTGTCATTCTTCAGAGGCTGGTGCGTGCATCCTTTGTCCTGGTCTTTGTCCTGCGCGTGGACGTGGCCACCGAAGTTGGCCCCTTTCCTTTCTGATCCTTGGTGTAGGCCAAAGAGGAGAGAATCGTTGAGCTGGAAACTGAAAATGCTGTTCTCCACCTGCGGTTGGCAGAGGTCACGTGACATGCCTCCCAGAGCAGGTGGGGGCATCTGGTGAGCCGTGTGGACCCACTGTCGCTGGGGAGCAAGGAAGTCGGGGTTCTCCTTTCAGCTTTCCTCTTTCCTTGGCGGGGGCAGGGACGCACCCTGACTCCTGATGTACCTGGCACAGAGCAAGGTTTTCTTGAATCCTGAGCCCGCGGGATTTAGTAAGAATTGAGGGCCGGGGCTTGTTGGAGCAGCTTTGAATGGGCGCTGATCATTTCACTCTACCTTTGGAGGAGGAGGAGAAGCTCCCCAACTTCAGTTCCCTCCCCACCCGCCTTCCCCTTGCAAAACAGGGTCTCGTCTTTTGTCTGAACCCCTAGGAGCTCTGGATGTGACCTTAGGAATAAAGGGTCTCTAGGGGGAGGCGGGACCTCAGCTAAAGGTGGCAGAGAGTTAGAGACTGAGTTCTGCTAGGAGGTGGGGAACATTTGGGACAAAAGTGACCACTTCCATGTGACAAGAAGCCTACAAGTCAGCTGTGCAGGTTTCAAAGCTGCTCTGTCCAGCATTCACTGCGCCCCTGCCTTCAGCCATTGTCACCTGGTCAGGACTCCTGCCAAGACTCCCCTTTAGGAAATGGGAGGGGACGACATGGGAAGTCAAGGGCGCAACATCACCAGGTCTGTTGCTCAGAGTCATTTTCTCTGAAACTGCACCAGTGACTCCACCAATGCCACTGTCACCCTGTCACAGGGTCAACATGAGCCAGCCCGGGACAAGGTGTCAGCGGGGTCAGTCCACATCAGGAAACGGTTTTCCTAGAGGGGAAGAAGAAATGGGGGCTCTGAGAGGAGGTGAAGGGGGATGTGGGAGGAGGTGAAGGGTGGGTGTGAGAGGAGG